>CAUYQV010052869.1:0-50030 GCA_963574575.1 Galagoides demidoff | reverse complement strand
TTTTTTTTTTTGAGACAGAGTCTCAAGCTATTCCCCTGGGTAGAGTGCTATGGCATCACAGCTCACAGCAACCTCCAACTCCTGGGCTCAAGCGAGTCTCCTGCCTCTGCCTCCCAAGTAGCTGGGACCACAGGTGCCTGCCACAACACCTGGTTATCTTTGGTTGCAGCCATCATTGTTGTTTGGTGGGCCCAGGCTGGATTTGAACCTGCCACCTTAGGTGTATGTGGCTGGCGCCGCAGCCACTTGAGCCACAGGCACCGAGCCGACTCCTTAGCTTTCAATTAAAGTAATTATCTTTTAATTCTTAGGTGAATTAATCCAAATATAAAGTACTTATGAGTGCCTTCATATTTTAAACAATTACAAATGTATTTAAATTATATTTATACCATTTGTTTCTTTTCCTAAAGAGTTACTAACATAGAGAAAGATAAACATAGTCATTTCTACAACCAAAAAGGTGACTTCAGAATGGAGCATAGTATGCTGGAAGAATTGGAAAATAAATTGATTAACAGCAGGAAAACAGAAAGTAAGTTGGGTTCACGATGAACTAAGTGCTGTTGAGTGGTATAAGTCGCAGTTTTGCCCTGTGCTTTGTCTTTGTGCGTTGACTGTGTTATATTCTCTATCAAGATCTTTTAGTTGGTGGTAAATTTGTATTTTAGGGACATGTATTTATTCTTTCAGATCACTTTCAAGTCATCCTAACTGGATTGTTTCCTATTCATATTTTCTCCAGTTTAACAAGAAAGAGAGTTTTGATTTTTTTTGGTTGACTAACCAGTAAATGCTATTAACAGTCCTTAAAATAAAGCCTCATTGATTTCTGGGCTATCTAATCTTAGCTCATCACTCTGGCATTGTTGACTACGCTCTGGACTCAGTAGACTTCAGTAGATTCAGAACCTATGGTCAGTAGGTGTCTGAAGTGACCAAGTCACATAATAGCATAAGCTTGAGTTTGTTTGTTAGCACTGTAACACCTACCATTTCTACCTCAGGAGAGCTGTCCTGTGCGTCTGATGAGATAATTTGTTACTATTACAAAGTGCTAATAGATTACAGAGTGAATATGTTGTTTGTTATCAATACCAACAGTGTGCTAAATGGTAACCTTAGTGAATTCTATGAGAATACCTTGTTTCATTGTAGAGTCAGATTGCGCATGTTGTAAAATCCTAGTTATAATAAAGAAGATACTTAGCATTACTTAGCAGGAAAATAATATAACTAAAACATTAAGGCTTGTTAGGTAGAGATTAGGCTGTTTGTGGTACGCCCTTATCACCAATTAAAATAAATTCCTAATAATTTTTTCCTTTCAGAATATAAGAGTAGAAAGTCACCTTTTGTCAGGTAGTAAGTAGCAAGAATCATTTCCCCTCTTCTGTTGGAACAACAGCAGATCTTTATATAAGCACCAGGTTTGAAGTTTTCTCTTTTCTTTGATTCTTAGAGAAATCTAGACGTCCCTGATTTAGTATTTCTTAACTGCCTTTAGTTCTTTTGTAGACAATTGGGAGGCAGCTCTTTCTTGCGGTCGTGCCATTAAGTAGAGAATCCCACGTTGTGCATTTTTAGATCGCTTGATTTCCCCTTTTCAAGGGGACTTTATTTTACCTTTTTATCTCCCTTCATTCTATAGTTTCGTCTTTCTTTAATAATACTTCACGCCTTATCCAGAAGAGGAAAGATTGCATTGTTTTAGCATAAAGATGTGGTATATCCCCTTTACACATCACAGCTCAGAAGTAGTAAATTCATATTTATTACCTAAAGTATCATGCTTCAGTTTTAGCCTGATTTATGCATTTATGGTTTGTCTAAACAGAGTGTATGTTCCAAATGAATAAATGAGAAGATTATCTGGCCTATAGTAATCCTGCTATAGCTGATCAATGAAGGTAAAAATAAAACAACAAAAAACTCTGCTAATTCCTCAGCTTTGCTAAAGGAGTTTCTTGACCTACAGTTCTAGCAGCGAACAAGATACCTTAAAGTTTCTACTTTTATAGAACTCTTGAGTTTTAATTTAAAAAAGCAGAACCAGTCAAAGTCAGATATACATATTCAGAGGTTTACTTTTGATATTAGCACTGGCTGCAAGCCTGTAGGTAAACTTTTTTAAAAAATAGAGTAAAACCTCCCTTGTTGACCACCTCCTTAAGTTGGCCTAATTTTCGTAGACCGGACAAAGCACCACATGGACGGATCGGTATAGTAGGACTAGTTCCTTATGTTGACCACCTCTGTATGTTGGCCAGTTTGTTACAGTCTTCGTGGTGGTCACCTTAGAGAGGTTCTGCTGTAATTACTTTGAAGGACTTTTGGACGGAGCCTTAGGTTAGTGCTTCGTGCTCATTTGTGGAAAAGCTGCCAAAACAAAAAAGAGAAAGGTGCATAAAGTACTCAAAGACGATAAAATGCTACTGCTACTATTACATGAATGTACGTACATATATGAATATGTATATCAGCTTAGTAAGTTAAGCAAATATTAAAGTAAGATTATCACTTCAGGAAAAAATAGGCAAAAAGAATCTGTTCTTCCCGCTGCCGATAAAGACCATCTGAAAATGTCTTTGAGATGCTCATCTGTATTTCGTGCCTTTCTCGTGGGACTAGTGCTTTACTCCGGCTGTGCTTTGGTCGAGCGTGGCCTATGGCGCAGATGCCACTGAGTGGTGCTTGACAGTGGTGCCAGAGGGTATCGCCTGATCCTCTCTTAGACAGTGTGTTGGATGAAGTTAATCCTCAATGGGAATGTGTCAGTAGTCATAGAATTAAATAGTTAGACAGTTTTAATATTCCCACAATAGAATTAAGATCAAATTCTATTTCCATACATTATAACAGATTAAGAAGAAAAGAAACACTGATCAAGAACAAAACAGACTATGCCTAAAGTGCTAATCTATGCATTTAAAACAATGTCTAATAATTCCCACAGAGGAAATAAAAAAGGCTTTTCCTTGGCACAGAATCTTTAATAAGATTTAACCCACTGTGTTTTTAAATATTGGAAGAAATCGAGAGATGCTTTATTTGGAGCAAGGGTACTTATTCAGGTTGTTTTGAAGTCACCACATTTTGCTCTTTAATTGTTGTTGGCTATCTTTTGCTGATCGTGATCAGTCTTATGTGTAGAACTCTGAGTTGTAACCACCTTTGTCATAGAATTATGTTAAAAGTACATACTTCTTCCTTAAATAGGAGCAAAAATCCAGCAACAGTTGGCCAAAATACATAATAATGTAAAGAAACTTCAGCATCAATTAAAAGATGTGAAGCCTACTCCAGACTGTGAGTAAAGTTAAATGTTACAGCCTTTGTTATGTATTAATATTTTCTACTTGGCATTAATAGAGTTAAACTCCACTTTATTAGACAGGGCTTAATAAGGATACCTTGGACAGCTGTCATGTCTGTCATTTATGTGACTTTTTTTTTTTACTGTCAACGTGCTGTCAGATCTTCACCAAGTGCAAGGTAGGCAGAGCAGATGCAAGTGTCATTTGCGAAATGGGGAATCTGTACAGAAAGGTTCAGGTGCAACTAATTAAGGAGGAAAAGACTTAATTCCCTGACTCTTAGCCCAGTGCTTTTCCTGTCATTTGCTTTTTGAAATATGTAATTACCTTCAAAAAGCAATTCTAATCAGGTTAGACTGATTTGGAGAAAATGCTGGTTTAGGGGAATAAAATCCCAAATTTTATGCCTACCTCCTTGATTACACCAACATTCAATACTGGAGGATCAAAGCAGTAAAGTGAAGTGCTGAAGATGTGTGGACTTTGGGTTCAGGTGCACGAGTCAGACGCTTTGTCACTTGGTAGGCGTTTTTAGGTGAGTTACTTGATCTCTCTGAGGTTTTGTTTCCTCAGCTTTAAATGGAGATAATCGTAGGACCTATTTTATAGAGTTGCTGAGATGAAGTGCAACAATGTATATAAAGTAGCATTTGTGCAGTGCTCCTAACACAGCACCAAAAGTGATGAGTAATATGTTATTCATAAAATCAAAACATGAAATACTAGAAGATAATATAGGCTAATATTTTAAATAATAATAGTGTATTTTATAAGAATAACAAATAAATGGATTAGGGTAGATTTAGACAATGAAATACCATGTGTAGGCATAAAAGGAATGAGATAGACCTAGATAATTCTATATAGATACATAGATATGAAAAGTGAACCACAACATTTTTGACCATATCTTGTTAAATAAAAACTACAAGTCACAAAACAGTATATTTAGTATGAAACTTTTTTTATATAAAATAATAATGATGACATGGTACATAGGAAAAAGTGTCATCAGAAAAAAATAACAATCATAATACACTTTTGAGTACCATTTTCTTATTTCTCAAGGCTAAGAAATGTTTTAAAACTAGTGGAATATTTTACTATGTTTCTTATTTTCTAACTCTCAGCCATACCGATATGTGATAAAATAATTTTTCCATTTTCTTTTTTTTTATTGTTGGGGATTCATTGAAGGGTCTTTTTGTTTGTTTTTTACAGTTGTTGAGAAGCTCAGAGAAATGATGGAAGAAATTGAAAATGCAATTAACACTTTTAAAGAAGAACAGAGGTTGATGTATGTTTTACACTCATTTTAAATAAAATTATTAACTTATTTTTTAGTAACTTTTTACTAGGCTGTTGTATAAGAAAGCATTTTGTTATGTATTGAGGAGTCTTGCACAAAAATACTATAATACCTCTCTTGTTTTAGGGTTTGGGTGGTTTTTCATGTTTAAAGTAAATTTTCGTTCATATGTAGGTCCTAAAAAATCCCAAATAAGATTGTTTATTGTCTCCAAGGTAGCTCTATTACCATTTATAAATGCTAAAAATGTTAAGTGGAAAGGATGTAAAGAGTCAAGTATAATTACATTTGAGGGCCAATGAAGGATGAATATGGATTACTTGGTGCCTTCTTATTCAGACTTTATTTTTTAAATTTTAGATATGAAGAGCTTATTAAAGAAGAGAAAACAACTAACAATGAGCTGAGTGCCATATCAAGAAAAATTGACTCATGGGCTTTGGGTAATTCAGAAACCGAAAAAGCTTTCAGAGCAATCTCAAGCAAAGTTCCTATAGACAAAGTAACACCAAGTACCCTTCCGGAAGAAATACTAGATTTTGAAAAATTCCTTCAACAAACAGGAGGGCGACAAGGGGGCTGGGATGATTATGACCACCAGAACTTTGTAAAGGTGAGAAACAAACATAAAGGGAAGCCAACATTTATGGAAGAAGTTCTAGAACACCTTCCTGGAAGAACACAAGATGAAGTTCAACAGCACGAGAAATGGTATCAGAAATTTCTAGCTCTAGAAGAAAGAAAAAAAGAGGTAATAATAGTTATAATAGCTACCACTATATATTTCTATGCTCTATGCACCATACTAAACTTTTATCATGTATTAACTTTACAGCAATCCCATGAAGTAGGTTTATAAAGTTTTGCAGGTTTTGTCTTTTTGTTTTGAGACTGTCACGCGCTTTTCCACAGGCTGGAGTAAAGTGGCATCATTACTGCTTGCTGCGATCTCAAACTCCTGGCTTCAAGCAGCCCTCCTGTGTCAGCCTCCCATTTAGCTAGGACTACAGGAGCACACAGCCACATCTGGCTAATATTTTTATTTTTTGTAGAGACAAAGTCTTACATTTTTCTTTTCTTTTTTGAGACATAATCTCACTTTGTCACTCATGGTAGAGTGCTGTAGCATCATAGCTCACAGCAACCTCAGACTCTTGAGTTCAAGTGATTTTCTTCTCTCAGCCTCCCAAGTAGCTGGGACCATAGGCATCTGCCACAGTGCCCGGCTATTATTAGACATGTGGTCTCACTGTAGCCCAGGCTGGACTCCAGCTCATGACTCATGAGCTCAGGTGATCTGCCCACACTGGCCTCCCAGATTACAGGTGTGAGCCACCGCACTTGGCCTCAGAGTCTCACTTTGTTGCTCAAGCTGGTCTCAAACTCCTGGCCTCCCAAAGTTCTAGGATTACAAGCATGAGCCATCGCACCTGGCCTATTCATAGTTTTTTTACCCCTCACCTCATAGAAGATGAAACTGAGACATTGAGAAATTAAGTGGTTTTACGCAACTAGTGGAATTGCAGTTGGGCTTCCTCAAGGTCAAACATTGCTATTCCAACAGATTCCACAGCGGATAATCCAGATCCACTCAGACTTTTGAAAAAAGTCATCTTAGCAATGGATACTTATTTTGAGTAGAAAATTTAGAGGCAATAAGAAAAAATGTTTTGACTATTAGAAATTTCCTTGAGATTTCTGAACTTTAGCCTCATTGCTTATCTTAAAGACTCAAAATTTTGATTACTCTAGAGAAAAAAATAACTTTTGAAGTAAATGCCTAAGAAGATCCATTTTCATAAAAATATTATCCTGGCTTTGGTTGGTCAGGATTCTCAGCCTTGGCATTGCTAACACATGGGGCTGGATAATTCTTTGTTTTGAGTGCTGTTCTGTGCATTAGTGGGTGGTTAATAGCATCCACTATAAATCTCCTTAATTATGATTATCAGAAATGTCTCCAGACATTGCCAGGTATTTTCTTGGGGGCAGTAGCTGAGAACTAAGCGTTTAGATACTAAGTCATTTTTTTGTAGACTTCAGCTATAACTTTAACTTACTTGGTTTAACAAGAAAAAAGGTATATCCAGTCAATAGATGATACACCTAAGAAGAATTAAGGAGGTATTAATTCCATGTTTAAATAAAGCTTAGAGAGAATAGCTGTGTTTGTTATTGTTGTCACTGTTTTCTCCTCTCTGAGATGAGTTGAATGTAGGGAGATTGGCTTTGGGGGCTTTAAAAATGTTTCTTAAACATAGGTAATTTTTAATGACTGAAAATAGCAAGCTATTAAATATTATTTGGGCTTTTTTTCCAGGGTACTGAAAGCACGGGGTTCTCAAAGTGGTACCTCGCCCATCACAATCAGCACCACCTGAGACCTTGTAGGAACTTAGCAGGCCCCAGATCTAATTAGATCTCTGGGAGCTGGTGTGCCAATCTGTGCTGTCCCAGGTCCTCTAGGTTATTCTTGGAAGTTGACTAACCACTTCTTGAAGGACAGAGAACAGACATGGTGCTTCTTGTAACAAAAGTAAAGCTCAGAGCGTCTAGTTTGCTCTTCTCGTTTCCACTACTCTCTTTTCTGATATTTGATGATTGATTGGATATATGGGTAAGTTAGAAGGGGATGGAAAGTGGAGGTACAATTTACTGAAGTAGTACATGCTGGAAAAGAGAGAAGTTTGGGGGAAAAGATCAGGAATTCAGTTTTTTGTTTTTGTTTTTGTTTTGGAGACAGAGTCTCTAGCTGTCGCCCTGGGTAGAGTGATATGGCGCTCATCACAGCTCACAGCAACCTCCAATTCTTGGGCTTAAGCGATTCTCTTGCCTCAGCCTCCCAAGTAGCTGGGACTACCGGCACCCACCACAATGCCCAGCTATTTTTTTGTTGTTGTTGTATTTGTCCTTTGCCAGGCCCGGGCTGGATTCGAACCCTCCAGTTCTGGTGTATGTGGCTGGCGCCCTAGCTGCTGAGTACGGGCGCTGAGCCCAGGAATTCAGTTTTAAATCTACTGAGTTTAAGATGTTGAATAGGCAATTTACCATTTTTATCTTCTACCTCCTTTAATATATCCCACACTATGTGTAAATGAAGACATTTTTCAGACTGCCCTGCTTATCTTGTTTGCACTTTCTGGAACCTCCTTTCTTTCTTTCCCTCTCCACTGTAGTTTATCAAAACCTGCCCATATCAGATGTTGCCTCCTTGTAGCCCACCCAAATATAAGTAGTTTCCCTCAGGATTTCACTCCCATTTTGTTTACATGTTTTGTTTTGTTTTTGAGATAGAGTCTCAAGCTGTCATTCTGGATAGAGTTCCATGGTGCCAGAGCTCACAGCAACCTCCAACTCGGGGTCAAGTGATCCTCTTGCCTCACTTTTTCTATTTTTAGTAGAGACGGGGACTTGGCTTTTGCTCAGGCTGGTCTCCAACTCGTGAGCTCAAGCAACTCACCCACCTCGGCCCCCCAGAGTGCAGGATTACAGGCATGAGCCACTGCGCCCAGCCTGTTCACATGGTTTTTGTGATGTACTGTTGCTGTGCCTCACCTACATCAGTGCTGCTCAGACTTGGTCTGTGGACTGATAGTGGTTTGCAAAGTGTTACTGGTCTACACTGAAATAGGTGATCACACCACCATCTAGTAAGCGCACATTCTTTTCATAGAAAGTTGATTCTTTTCATGGAAAATTTTCCCACTGAAGGAAGCAGCACATTGATTCACATTCTAACACGAGTGCCTGATATTTTTGTGGATAAGTCTGTTTAGTAGCAGTGTGCTAGATGGGATTTGGTGGTGGTGTCATCATCCGTTGTTAATGTCACAGTGCTTTTATACATTATGTGCACATACCATCAGCCTGTATTAAATAAACACTAAACTCGAAGGCAGTGGTTCTCAACCTTCCTAATGCCGCGATGTATTTTCATTGTTACAAAGGGGTTGCAACCCACAAGTTGAGAACTGTTGCTAGTAAGGAATGGTGAGGAAATGGTTCTCTGACTTGGGGGGAAAGTAATACAGTGAGTGTATCCTAAGTGGCATAGAGAAGACTGCTAGAATTTTAAGTGTTTTTTACATACCTATAGATTATGTTACTGAGCTGTTTTTTATTTTTTTATGCTTATGAAGCAATGTGGAACAGGCATTAACTCATTTGATCTCCCCAACAACTTCTGTGCAAAAAGTATTGCCTGTCACTTTACACATGAGTAGACAGAGGACAGAGAAGTTTGCCTAGTAAATAGCAAAGCCAAGATTTGTTCCCAAATTGTCAGTTTTCAGAGCAGGTGTTCTCAACCACCCCACTTTTAGTTCCTCTTCTGATATTTGACTGAAGAGAGATCACTCAGAGAGTATTCTAAGCCTAGAAGGAGAATTTGAAAGCAGAAGTGAAATGATAAGAGGAAAGAGATGTGACTCATGAGGACAAAAGCAGCAGGTGAAGAGGAGGAGTACCTTCGTGAGCTGGAGATTAGGAGAGAGGAAGACGAAGGCCATAAGAATAACCCATTATTCAGAGTCTTAATAGATACAGTAAGTTTTCTAGAGACAGAAGTTGAAAAAAAATTGCATTGGTTAAAAAGAAAACAAAATAAAACGTAAGCAGTCTGGCATTGTACATCAGTATTGTCTCTAGAAAGATAGAATTGAAGTTGTATTTTAACAACATAGTTTTGGTTATTAAAATTTTTTTTCTCTTGCTATCTTTTTTTTAATCATTTAGTCAATCCAGAATTGGAAAAGTAAAAAGCAGCAAAAAAGGGAAGAAATTTTCAAGTTAAAGAAAAAGGCGGACAACATACCTCTGCCTTTTCATAATAAACAAGAAAATAATCAAAAGCAAAAAGAGGAACAAAGAAAGAAACAGAAACTGGCAATTGAAGCTTGGAAAAAACAGAAAAGTATGGAAATGTCAATGAAATACACTTCCCAGTTAAAAGAAGAGGAAGAGAGAGAGAGAAAACAGCAGAAAGAGCGCCAGCGCCAGTTTAAACTAAAATTATTGCTAGAAAGTTACACCCAGCAGAAGAAGGAACAGGAGGAATTTTTGAGACTTGAAAAGGAGATAAGGGAAAAAGCCAAAAAGGCAGAAAAGAGGAAAACTGCTGCCGATGAAATTTCCAGGTTTCAAGAAAGAGTAAGTAAATCTGTTTCCAAATCATTAAATGCTAAGCACAGAGGCATTGCCTGCAGATTGAGTCCAGCAGAAACGGAACGCTGCTTGTCTGTTGCACCTACACACAGTGTTAGGGTGCCGCAGAGAGTAACCCCGGCTCCTGATTTCTAGTAGGTTAGAGTCTGATGGGAAAGGTCCATGGAGGTAGCAGATTTCACCGTAATGTGGTAAATAGTGTGGTGACTGAGGTACAGGCAGAGTACTTTAGGAGTACTTTAGTTATATAGGGAGGGATGCTGACCACAGCTTTGAGTGTCAGAGAGAAGGTAACACTTGAGAGTCTTGAAGGAGAAAAAGGAAGGAAAGAGGATTTCCGTGTGGACTGTGGGGGAAATGATAACCGTTTCAGTATTCTCAAGGCAGTAATCAAGGGGGAGACAGAAACCAGCAGCTAAAAAGGCTGGAAAAGGAAAGGTAGCCAGCAGCAAGGCCAGACTGGCTGGCTCTACCTTCCAGGTGATTTGCTGATTGTTCATCTCTCCACCATAGTGTAGGCTCCATAAGGACAGAGTTTGTGTTTTTTTCATCTTTGTACCCTTGAGTCAGGTGCATCATAGGGTAGTGAAGGAAGCAAGGTTATTGCTGAGTCACTGGATTATAGGTGATTTTTAAATAAATTTATACAAGAAACATACTAATAAAGACAAGTGGAATCCATCCAAAAAGTATTAAGCAAAATAAGGAAGGAGACTTTATTATGAAAAAGGATACAAATGAGGTATAATTTTTATGAATATATAAACTGTTACGATTGTTGTATGCATCAGAAGATACAGCAGCAACTTTTGTAAAGCAAAAAATTAGGTACCAAGACAAATAATAGACAAAACCACATTAATAATGGAAGTTTTAGTTCATTTCTTTCAGTCCATATATAAAAATCTTAGTAAATAACAAAATAGCTGAAGCCTCCTCACTTTCCCAAAAAGATAAACAGGGCGTTTAATAAAAGACTTATAAAAAAGAAACCCATAAAACAGAAAATGTAAAATAGTAAGATGTGAAACCAGAGATATCTGTATTGGTGAGTGAAAATGGGCTTAACTCACACATTAAAAGAAAAGGAGTTTCAGATTGAACTTTAAAATAATAGAACATTATTGATATATTTGTGTTCAGGGAAAATAAAGGTCCTAGCCTTTGTTATAAAGAGCTAATATTGAAGGAGTATTCATAATTAAGGTAATTTAATTTGTTTTCACTTGCAAACAACTAAACTTTGAAACAAAGTTTTAATTAATTTTATTTTCTCTTTTTTAGGATTTACATAAACTTGAATTGAAAATTCTAGACAGACAGGCAAAGGAAGATGAAAAGGCAGAAAAACAAAAACGACTGGCAAAATTAAAAGAGAAGGTATTCTGTACTGAGATTAATTTATTGTTATTTCCCCAATTCATTGATAAACAGGTACACTAATTATTTCTGTAGTATATACTTTAAGTTTTATATTTCCTTACATAGTAGCATAATTTAGCTAATAAAAGTAACTATTGTTTGAATTCTACCTTTTTAAAATAACTATTGTTTGAATTCTGCCTTTTTTCTTTACTCTGAATTATTTCTTTCTCTTCCTACTTGTCTCTCTTTTCATTCTTTCTATATGAATATTTTAGACCTACGGCAGCTATAAGCATTGTGTAATCTTACTAGTAATATTCAGAATGAAAGCTGTTGGTGACCTTGGTGGATAAAGCAGAAAACTTCCTGGTGGCTACTTGACTAAGTTTATTATCTAGCGGCATCACTGTCATGTTTAGCTGTACTGTTTCTCCTATAATAGAAATAGAACTAAAATAATAGAACTAGAAAAATAAATGAAATAACAGTTTATGAATAGATTGGTGTAATCCAAATTTTATTTTAGCTATATGAGCCCAGTTAGAAGTTTACTGAAGGTTATTAACAATTTTATTACTGTTTAGCTACCATCGACTGTGTTTTTTTTAAAATGCTTTCTTTTTTTTTTTTTTTTTTTAATACTCTCTTTTGCTAAGGATATTTCTTGCTTACTAGTCCAAAAACTTAGTTCAGGCTTTGCTCAGTGAGCTGGGCGCTGGCCACCTGAAGCTGGTGGGTTCCAGCCCAGCCCAGGCCTGCTAAACGACAGGGCGTTGTGGCTGGTGCCTGTGGTCCTGGCTACTCAGAAGGCTGAGGCAGGAGAATCACTTGAGCCCCCAAGATTTTGAGGTTGCTGTGAGCTGTGACACCATGGCACTCTACCGTGAGCTGTGACACCATGGCACTCTACCGAGGGCGACATAGTAAAACTATCTCAAAAACAAACAAACCAAAAAAAAACCAAACGTAGTTCATATAAATTAATTGGCACTATTTTGCTTCTGATTACAGGTTGAAAACAATGTTAGTAGAGACCCTTCTAGGCTTTACAAACCTACCAAAGGTTGGGAAGAACGAACCAAAAAAATAGGACCAACGGGCTCTGGGCCACTTCTACACATTCCGCATAGGTAAAAAAGACTTAGGTATTCACTTAATAATAATTTAATATCTTTGTGTTTATATTTTCTGTAATTCCTATATGTATTTTACAGTAATAAGTTGATAATGCAAGTGTATATACATTTTTAAAGTTAACATTTAATCATTTATTTTTTTTAATAAGGTTTTTAAAATTTTTTCCTATATATTTATAATTGCTGGGTTTTTTTTCTCCATAGGGCTATTCCAACCTGGAGACAAGGAATATAGAGAAGAATATGAGATAATGAAATTGCTATTCAGTTGATGAGAATGTTAGCATATTCAGTTATACCAGGAGACAGTCACTGACCATTTTCTTTAAACATCAGTAACCTGGAGTGATTGATTATTGTGCCGTGATTGAATTGAGAGGTATTACGTTTTGTGAGGCTTTGTCATTAGTATTTCCTGTTTCTACTAAGAAGGCATATAATTTATGTATGTTGGCCTGTTGTTGATGTAAAAGCTATTTAAATAAGTTTATGTTACAAATATTTGACTTAAATACTCAAAACATTTCTAAGGTAGTTTGCTTTTGTCTTGGCATAGCAAAGTAAATTGGAACAATCATAGAATGACATTTTTTTAAAACAAAATTTTGTAACTTTTATAAATCGGAGGTAAATTAGCTTGAGTAACAAATGTTAAGTGGGTTTGTTTTTTTTTAAAGATACAAAATGTTAGTACTTTTTGTAAGTTGAACAAATTAGTGGTTTGTCAGTCATTAATTTTTGTGTAATAAATATTTTGTATTTGTTTGAAGCATGCTTTGGTTTAGTAGAGAATATTTTACAAAGATACCTCGTATCTCATAGACTCTGTTAATTGTATTTATTGATACAGTCTTTTTAGTTTCCTTCAGACTTTCTGGACTTCACACATTTATAAAATCTTTGTGTCCTTTACATCCTCCTGACTAATGCAGTTGACTTTTCTGCTTCTGTTTGCCTCAGAGTAGAATTCTTTGTTCTGAAACACCATCTGAAATAAGCTGGCTTTAGAATACTGTGATTTCTCTTAAAGGCATTTAAAGTGTTTTAAAATTGCTGGACTAGTATTTTTGGTCAAAAGTTAAGTTTGAAAACTTGTACATAAAAACACAATTTAACTTAATTCATTTCAACTTTTCATATTATAAAATCTTAGTCTCTAATCTTAGTTAGTTCCCATTTTATGGGAAAGTTACCATATACATAAAAATGTAGGAAATTTGTTTCTTACAACTTTTAGAGTATCTTTAGTTATAATTTGATACATTCAGTTAAATGACTCAGAAATTTACTATGAGTAGTGGTCAAAACCTATTATTTCACAGGTAAATTTCAAAGTAGTTGGCTTCAAAATTTTGGAAAATGAATTCTCATGGTACAGTTTATTGGTGCAGAATGAGAAAATTGACATTTAAAAAAAAAAACCTTAGGAATGCTTATTTTAGATTGCTTGTTCTCCATAGCCTTTTTAAAATAGTGATTTGAAGCAGTTTAGAAATAAAATATAGGACAAAGGAATTTAAAATTCATACTGAACAGCTACAAGTTACAGAAAAATAAATGTCTTTTGTATGTTGCGTTTTGCACATAAACACAGCTTTCATTTTCCTTTGCCTACGGCACCTAAGGTAAAACTTCTGGGTGATATTATTATGCCTTTTTATTTTGGGTTTTGTTTTCTTTTTTAATAAAGGGAAGTATAGAAGTTCCTATGAAGAAGTCAGTCTTACTGAATCAGAAATAGATGAGGAATTTATTTTATGGTTCCTCTATGTGGAATAAACATAATTGATAATGTCTTTAGTTACAAGTTCACAGAGGTGATGTAAATAAACATTTCTTATACTGATTTAAAAAGTACATTAATAAGAAATTTAGGGGAACACTAAAGAATGGTTATGGAATACCTATAATTTCAGGGTCACTTTTTTTTTTTTTTTGAGACAGTCTCACTTGGTTACCTTTGGTAAAGTGCTGTGATGTCTTAGCTCACAGCAACCTCAGACTCTTGCGTCCAAGTGATCCTCTTACCTCAGTCTTCCAGGCAGGTGGGACTACAGGTGCCTGCCACAATGCTCGGCTATTTTTTAGAGAGGGGGTCTCGTTCTGGCTCAGGCTGGTCTCAAACCTGTGAGCTCAGGCAATCCACCTGCCTCGGCCTCCCAAATGCTAGGATTACAGGCATGAGCCACCATGTCCGGCCCTCAGGGTCACTTTTTAAAAATATATTTCTACATATTTTAAAATAGGTACAGTCTGGCCTGGTAGACTGGCTTATACCTATAACCCTAGCACTCTGGGAGTTTGAGGGGGGACAATGACGAACTTAGGAGCTGGAGAACAGCTTGAGCGAGAGGAAGACCCCTATCTCTACCAAAAATAGAAAAGTTAGCTGGGCATTGTGGCACCTATAGTTCCAACTAATCAGGAATTTAAGGCTGGAGGATCACTTGAACCCAGGAATCTGAGGTTGCTGTGAGCAAGGCTGAGGCCATGACACTCTACCCAGGGCAATACAATGAGACTCTGCCTCTAAATAAATAGGCACAGTCATATAGTATGTATCAATTACTATGCTATAATCACTTTACCTATGTTTTCCTGTTTCTTCATAATTCAAACATTATCATTTAATGGCTAAATAATAATTACACAGATGCTTATACTTTGAAGATATGAGCTGTTTACACTTCTTAGCTAAAAATGTAGAGTAGCACTTTATGTGAGGGGTTAGATTCTGTCATGCATATGTGGAAAAGCTTGTATGGTTAAAATCATTCATGGAAAGCTTTCTACTGACTTAGGTATATTAAGTTCTCTCTCAGTGAATTCAACACAGCAAGTTTTTCTCCAGCTTATACATCAGATTGCTGTTCTTTGAGCTGAGAATCGGATTAAATATTTGGCTTCCCTACTTTAAGAACTATGACTAGAATTTTCCGAACACAGTGTTCATAGTTGATTCTGGTAAGTTAATGTGTATAGTAATGACTGCATTTTTAACATCTTCAGGCATGTTAGAGTATGTGTGAAAGAACAATCTGAATTGTAGTTACAGTGTAAAAACTCTGGACTGGACATACCTGAAGAGCAATGACTGTGAGCTCCATATTTATAGGGAAGTACCAAAGATAGTCCTCTTCCATACAGGGCTGTCTTGTTAATACAGTGTTTGTTAAAAGTGGCGCAAGAATACCTGTGACTAAGTAGTTGGTATGGATTATTGAATAAGTACAAGATAAACTCCAGCCAATAGAGTACATTTTCTTAAGAATTACATCTTCTAAGAAAGCTAACAAAATTATTGCCAAACTTATTAGCTAAGTTGATTACAAAAAATCCAGTTTAGGCCCCATTCTTGGGTAGATTTACCCCTTCTTGGTAAAAAAAAAAAATGCCTCACAAATCTTTAAAGGGAATAGTATATGTTTGAAGCAACTTAAATACTGAAACACAGAACTAGAAGCATGTTATTTCGGTTTTTTTAGTATAAATGTAGTTGAATATGTTGGGTTTTTTGGAGACATAGTCTCACTTTGTAGGCACCTGCCACAACACCCGGCTATTTTTATTTATTTATTTTTTTAAGAGACTCCATCTTATTCTTGGTCAGCCTAGTGTCCAACTCCTGAGGTCATTCCACCCACCTGGGCCTCCTAGAGACCTAGGATCTAAAGGCGTTAGCCACCGCGCCTGGCCATGTTGAGTTTATTTTGCTGCTGCAGATTGATGCAGTGTTGATTCCTGATGACATGTCTACACAAGCAAAGAATAAAGTCTTTAAGATTTTTTTTATAAAAAGATGCAAGTAGTTTCACAAGCAAATAAAAATGTGTGTTGTGTGTGTTGCGTTATATATTAAAGTTCTTCTAGACAAGATTAGGAAAGTCTCTGAACTTGTATAATTAAGTAATAAACTTTATCTCCACAGTTTGATTTGTAGGCTTAGTTTCCCTATCTATTCAGTTTAACACTGTGGCCCTCCAAAACTGAGTCCGTCAGCAAGTTTATACTGATCCACATCCATTCCCAGAATTACCATCCTCAGAATTTCCGCCAAGCAAACGAGAACCTATTGAGCTTGTGCTTCCTCCCAAACCCCGGCGGAGGATAGAAGTTGTGACCAAGGCATTTGTGGGCTGATTTTACATGGCCTGCGAGGTGTTTCCAAGCCTCTAGAGTTTAAAATAGAAAAGGTTGAGCATTGCGCTGCAGAAAAATTTTCAATAGCTGGTCAATAGTTTCGATCATCTGATTGGCCTTCGGCGGGCGAACGCCCCTTCCCCAGCTCCAGGATACCCCTAGGGGGTTAGTGCCCCGCCCCCGCCAACTGCTTCCGGGTCGCGGCGGACGTCGCTTCCGGAGCAGCATGGCGGCCACTGAGGAGGAGAGGCTGGCAGGGAGCGGTGAGGGAGAGCGTCTGGATTTCCTGAGGGACCGGCACGTGCGGTTCTTCCAGCGATGCCTCCAGGTCTTGCCAGAGCGCTATTCTTCGCTGGAGACCAGCAGGTAACTGGAGGCCGCAGTCAGCGGGGCCGGCACCGGGCGGGCCAGTGGAAAGGCGCGGCGGAGCCCGGCAGGACGCGGGCGCCCGCAGGGGGCTGAGCAGCTGCCCACCCGGCTCGGACCGCTCCCCGCCTTCCCGGCCGGGCCTCAGGTCACCCTCACTCCTCAGAGCAAAGGCGGGAGGGCCTGAAAAGCTGGAAGTTGAGAGCGTTGGGAATCTCCAGTTGCCTCCTTTTTCACTTACCGATTTCCTGTCAACTCGGAGCATTCTTTTTACCCGCTCCCTCCTGCACAGCCCGGGAGTCACTTTTCCTCTATACTTCCGAGTATGAAAGGGTAAAGACAAAGCGTTGTCGTGGTGTCGTAAATACTGAACTCCTGTGCTTCCTTTTCTTCTCCAAAGTCATTGACCCTTAAGTGCATACCTGTGTAGTGTTTGTGAGAGCGGCAGAAAGTCCTTAAGGACTGAGTCGAAATTTACTTTCCAGGAATTACAAACTAGTGGTAGGCAAAGCGGTGTGGTGTCGCTTAAAGTGTTTAAAGTGTTTAAAGTGTTTTGCAGTAGCTGAGGAGTGTTGTCTGGCGCATGGTACTTGTCAATTCACGATAAAATCCGGAGGAGAAGAACGAAAGGAGGCAGCGATCTTTGCTCCGCAATGCTGTATTTTGAAGTGAGGCCGATTGGGAAGAAACCGAAGATTGTTTTAGGTCTGATCTCTCCGCGTTTTCTGAACTCTGAGCTTCTAGTGTATTTTGAACACTGCATGACTGGGTCAGATTTAGGAGTTTTATCGGCGACTTATGCACTGTATAAGTGGTTAAGAAATACATGGTTTGTGCTGGAGTACAGCTTACCAAGACAAGCATTTTCATAGAGTTCTATGCTACATGTTAGTACAGGATTCATGCATATACCATATAGCAAGGGGATGTACCGAATCCAGATTTCCTTAAAGCGGCCTTCCATCATCACTCTTTCCAAAGGGACCACTTTCAGTCATCACTTAATGTTACATATTTATTGGCTTATTTGTTTAATATCTTTTTTTCCCCTTGGATTGTAAACTTCAGGAAAGCAGGATCTTTGTCTTATTTACCTCTATAGCAAACACTAGAGCTGCCCTAACCAACATGGTAGCCGCTAGCCTTATTTTGGCTGTTTAAATTCAAATTAATTAAACTAAAAATTTAGTTTTTCTGTTTGTGTAGCTACCATATTGGCCAGTGGCTATTTTTTCCCTTCTCTTTCAACACTTGCATCATCTCAGAAAGTCCCATTAGATAGCATAACACTAGAACCTTGAATAGTCAGCAGTATCAGAGCACTAAGGAAATATTTGTTGAATAATGTGAACAGAATCCTGAAGGATGAACACCTTAAATAAGAAAGAGCGAAACAGTATTTATATTCCTTCCTCAATTCATATGTATTGATTGACTGGCAGAGCCCATACCTTTACCTAAATTAAGGTTTCTCAAACTCAGTCACTGTTGATTGTAAAACATGTTGCCTAATCATATTTATGGGGATTAATTCTATTTGACTTCAAAGCATTTGGATAAAAAATCATTTGTCCTTTTTTTATTGCTGATACATAATAATTGTACATATTTCTGGGGCACATGTGATATTTTCATACATGTCTACATCATATGTGCCCTAACATTAAAGGTATTTGTTAAACAGTTGAACTTTGCTTGCAGCTACTATTATAGGTTTTTGGTTGCGTTTTCAAAATGCCTGTGTGTTTGGTCTGTTCTATGAACTTGCAGCTTGGACAGAACCATATAGATTAATGCATGTTGGTGTTAAACTCTGTAATTCTGCTAACAACATAAGTAAAACAGCACAAATTGTCTGACTTATTTAACACTTGGTTTAATAACGTCAGTATAATTGTAAAATTTACATTAGGCACTATGTGTTAGAATGATAACAGATAATAACATCTTGGTTAAGCAGCGTTACATCCTTTTTGTGTCTAGTGGTTGACAACTTGAATAGAATTTTGGCATTATTTTGGGTTTCTTGTGACTCGCTTAATAACTATATTTAAGATAACTGCGTGTATCAGTTTTCGTAGTGATTTTAAGGTTTTTTTTTTCCTGAATCACAGTCTTTACTTTTGTAGTTTAACATTAAGTACTTCTGTGGTATATGTGATTGTAATTGACTGAAGCTCTAATCTTTTAAGCAAAGGTGATGGTCACAGAATTTCTTGATGCAAGTTTTAAAACAAAACGATATGTTGGCTAAGTCCTAATCCTTACCCAGTATTGCACTTGAATTCCACAAGCCTTTATAGTGTGCATACCTATGTCTGGCTACGGGGAAATAGTGTAAAACTAATGATTCAGGTGTTCCTCTGTTCATTTCTTTTTACAAATATGTTTGAAAAAGCTGACAAGGCTAATATTGGTCTAGATATTTAGACAGTTATTTTCTGACCTACCATTCTGTTAAAAATTATTCCATTTCCCTGTTTCTTTTAGTCTGACAAATAACCTTTCTAGGGACAATGGCTTTATGAAAATAAAATGTTTGCTGTTTCATCCAAGTTTTGTTTTACGTTAATTCCTGAAAAGTGGTAGTAACTAGTTCACTCCAGTGAATATTAAACTTTGGATGGGGCCCTTTGTCAATTAACAAGGTTTTTTAAATGAGTAGTTTAAAGAGATTTTTGTAGTTATGAATTATTCTTGCCACCTGTATTTGGGTATTGGGAATTAGAGTAGGCTTTTTTATTGGGGAACAAAAGAGTAATTTTCTAATGTTTTTGCTGATCTAATTGTTCTAGAAGAAAAACTTAGGCAATTAATTTTATTTCATAAGGCATTTACAATTTACCTGGTCTTTGTATTCTAATGTTCTTCCATCTTTCCATGTGTACCTCTTATGTGATTACTCTGTTTCCTTCCTTTCCACAACTGCTTTGTCCTTTTAATTTTCTCTCTTATCTCAAGTATATCATAGTCTGTCAGTGTATCTTTCTAAGTAAGTCTGCAGGAAGCTTTTACTTAATGACTTCAGGTTACTTATAAAAATGCACATACCAGGGCCCTTCCCCCAGATCTCCTGGGTTGGATTCTCTCATAGCACTGATCTCTGTGGGCCTGGGTGTTCTGCATTATAATAGGCATTCCAGTGGTTTTGATGCACACTGAAGTTTGAAACTGTTTGCCTGACAGGATAAACAAGATAGTTACTATAGCAGTGCTTCCCACCTCAAATATGCATGTCAGTCACTTGGGGATCTTGTTAAAAAGCAGATTCTGATTGCATACATCTGTATAGGTCTGAGGTGTAGGTCTAACAAGCTCCCTGGTGACTGATACTGTTGATCCCCTGACCACAAACAATAATTGTGATATTTACAGGTCCTTATGGAAGTCACCAGCTCAACCTGAAGAGAGATAGAGAAAGATATAACCTGGAACTAAATTTTATAGACTATGATCCAGGGTTTTGTTTGTTTGTTTTTTGCAAATGAACAATAATAATAGGAGCAGATAAGTGAATGTTGAGCGAACACTTACAATCATTTCTCTAATAGTGGTTCAAAATGTAGGGGGGTGTCTGGCAGGGATTTAAGGAGGTAGACATGGGTCAGATCGTGGAAAGCTTTGTGTACCTTGTCAAGAAGCTTGACTCTGATGTGATTGTAAGTGACAGGGAATAGTGGCTTTCTGGTTAGATTTTTTTTTTTTTTAATTTTTTGACACAGTCTGAAGCTGTTGCCCTAGATAGAGTGCTGTGGCGTCCTAGCTCACAGCAACCTCCAACTCGGGCTCAAGTGAGATCCTCTTGCCTCAGTTTTTCTATTTTTAGTAGAGATGGGGGTCCCACTTTTTGCTTAGGCTGGTCTTGAACCCGTGAGCTCAAGCTATCCATCCAGCTTGGCCTCCCAGAGTGCTAGGATTACAGGCATGAGCCACCATGCCCAGCCTTAGATACTATTATAGAGTGGTCTTTGGATTTGAGATTGATCTTTGTATTGAGTGGGACAGGACTATAACCAGGAAGACAAATATGGAAGTTGCAGAGAGATGCTGGGTTAGTGGAAGTAAGGATAAAAAAGAGGAAATGAAGGAGGAGGAGTCCTATTATTCTAGGACTAGAACTATAATGCAATATGGTCTAGAGAATAAGAGGCAAAGGAGCAGGTTCAGAAAGGAAGAAGAGAATTTCTTTCATAGCACTGATCATATAATCTGTTTAAGATTAGGAAGCTTTATTCATTTTTGTCATGACATCTAGTATGTAGTAGATGTTCAGTAGATGCTTCTTGTTTAATAATTGTGATAGTAGAGAAGCTATGTAAGAAGCTAAATAATTCCAAAGATGTGTGATTGTGCTTAAGGTATTTACCAGGTGATCAACCATTGAAAAATATTGTAAATAATAATGTTCTGGGGCGGCGCCTATGGCTCAAGGAGTAGGGTGCCAGCCCCATATACCAAAGGTGGCGTGTTCCAACCTGGCTTAGCCAAAAAGAAAAAAAAAAAAAAAAGCCAGGCTCAGTGGCTCACACTTGTAATCCCAGCATTCTGGGAGGCTGAGGCAGTAGATTGCTTGAGCTCAGGAATTTGAGACCTGCCTGAGTAAAAGTGAGACTCTATCTCTACTAAAAATAGAAAAACTAGCCCAGCATTGTGGCAGGGACCTGTAGTCCCAGCTTCTCAGGAGGCTGAGGCCAGGGGATTGCTTCAGCCCAAGAGTTTGAGGTTGCTGTGAGCTATGACACCATAGCACTCTACCCAAGGTGACAGAGACTCTGTCTCCCATAAAAGTAAATAAATAAGTAAATAAATAAATAATGTTTAGAATTCATGTAGCCTTTCATTTATTCACCCCAAAGTACTTATGTGCTGGTATTTTTAACTCCATGATTAATTCTAATGTGTCCTCTTAGGCTTTCTTGTCACTGTCACGTGATTTTCAATTTGTGTTCCTTTTTTTTTTTTTTTTTTTTGAGACAGAGTCTTACTCTGTCTCCCTGGGTAGAGTGCCATGGTATGATAGCTTACTCAGCCTCAAACTCTTGGGTTTAAGTGATCCTCTTTCTTGCCTTGGGCTCCCCAGGAGCTGGGGCTACAGGTGCTTACCACAACACGGGGCTAGTTTTTAGTAGAGATGCTCTTGTTCAGGCTGGTCTCACTCCTGAGCCCAGGTGATCCACCTGCCTCAGCCTACCAGAATGCTAGGATTACAGGCACAAGCCACTGCGTCTGGCCGTGTTCCTATTTTTTAATGTGGTTTGCTTGTTGATAATGTTAGAACTTTGCAATATGATTTAATCATAGCCTCACCTGAGGACTAGGCAGGAATGCAGTCCATTTTTAAAGACATTTAAAGGTATTAGTAAAGGAAGGGGTTGTCCCCTAAAGGGGCAAGGCAAGTGATTCAAAGTTCGGGAATCTAGTCCTATGAATCAATGTTTCCAGTATAGTCCCAGCTTGTCACCACTGCTCTAGACTGACAGTACACTACTCCTTAATATTGTATTGTCATATCAGTATGACCAAATTCTTTTTTCTACTGCCCAGAGTGTTTATTCTTTTTTTCCTATTTTGTTTGTTCTTATTTAACCCTTGGTTGTGATTTTTTTGTATTTTTTTTTTTTTTTGGTTTTGATTTTTGTGTAGCTTCTTAAACCTGGAATATTTGAGATCTTTTGGGAACATTTAGTTTATCTCCTCTCATCTGAGAATTGATCTACTGGTAAAGCAACCTAATTTACAGAGAAAATGTTACTTTTTTATCCATGTAAGATAAACTTTTTATATGTATTGTTCAGATTAAGAGAAGGGAGTAAGCAGGAAGATATGGCTTACTTCCTTTAGCTTCTTAGGCTATGACTCAGGGAGGTTCAGATCTGGGGGACAAAGAAAGGAAGAAGTGAGAGGTAAAAATAACTTTCTTAACCCAATTTTAGGGGCATGTGTTGGCAAAATTACTCCTTTATAGCAGCATTGAGTCACCTTGCCCATTAGTTTATACCCCAAGTGGCAATCATTTGAGCACTACAAAACCCTATGTTATTTCTCACAGAGGCCCATAACCCAAAAGTCTTTTGTATTTCTTACATCTTATTTAATTCTCTCTCTCTCTAAGTGTTGGGCATATTTGAGAATTTTGGTGTGATCAGAAAAGGAATGCTTTGTCAGCTTACGCTAGAGGGAGGCTGGGCATTTGCCCCTTAGAAGTTTACTATGTCAACCTTTGTTGGGTGCTTCTGGTGGGGCCTCACTATAAACATAAGCTATTCATTATAACTGCATTAATCTCATAGACGTTAAACAGTCTCAGCCTGAATATAAGTTAAAAATGCTGGACTTAATAGTTTAAGTATGCAAGATTTTCAAATACTTTACCACCATATGATTTCTTGTATTTGACGCTTGCTTATAAATGAAATGCATTTATCCAGGAGCAACTAATGGGACAAACATCATTTGGATAATAGTGTAACAACAGAGCAGGGTTTCTCAATCTCAGCCGTATTGACATTTGGGGCCAGATAATTTTTGCTGTAAGGGTCTTTCCTGTGCATTGTGGGATGCTTAGTAGCATCCCTGGCCTTTACCCTCTAGATCAGGCGTCCTCAAACTTTTTAAACAGGGGGCCATTTCACTGTCCCTCAGACCGTTGGAGGGCTGGACTGTGGGCCCCACGATGAGTAGGCTGCTGCGCGGGACAGGCAATGGCGGCAAAAACACCTGGTGGCCTGGATGAATGTTCTAGGTGGGCTGCATGTGGCCTGCGGGACCATAGTTTAAGGATACCCACTCTAGATGCCAGTACCACCCTCTCACAGTTGTGACAGCCAAAAAAGTTTGATTATTATGTGTCCCCTTGGGGGCAGTGTTGTCTCAGTAGAAAAACCACTGTTAGAGCAGTGCTCCTAAAGCTTGCCTGCATGTTAAAATAACTTGGGAAATTTTTAAAAAACAAAAAAGATAGCAAGACTTGAGTGCTCACACCTTCCACCCAGAGACTGGGGTTTTGTTTTGTTTTGTTTGAGAGTTTCACTTTGTCACCTTTGGTAGAATGCCTTGGCATCACAGCTCACAGCAACATTGAACTCTTGGGCTCAAATGATCCTCTTGCCTCAGCCTCCCAAGTAGCTGGGACTTCAGGCCACAACACCCAGCTGTTTTTAGAGATGAGATCTCGCTCTTGCTCAGGCTGGTCTCAAACCCCTGAGCTCAGTCAGTCCACTGCTTAGGCCTCCCAGAGTGCTAGAATTACAGACATGACAGAGATTATGATGTAATTGTGAAGCAGGACTTGGACCTCTGAAGGTTATATTGTTGGTGTTTTAGTCATTCATTTTTAATCTGATAATAATGAGCTTCCAGGTTTGAGAAGCTCCCCACTGTGGAAAACACCACACTGGAATTCAAACTTCTGAGTAGTTTTGATTATCCAGTGTTGAAGTCTCATATAAATTATTTGAATTCTTTATACTTTGTTTTCAGCTAGAAGATTAAAGAAGTGGACTAGATCATTTTGAACTTCTTAATTTAGAAGAGAAAACCAACTTGTTTTTATAGTCTTTTGGGTGTTTTCTTCTGTATAGCTTATACTCACAGGAAGCTCCTTTTTTTTAATGTTTTCAACCTCAAGTCCTTCGTGTTTTTCTACACTTTTATCTGTTTTTTTGCTTTTTTCTATAGTAATGCTTTAATAGGCTCCACGCCCATAGTTCAGTGAGTCCAGGCATCAGCCACATACACTGAGACTGTCAGGTTCAAGCCCAGCCCAGGCCTGCTAAAGAACAGTGAGTGACAACTGCAACCAAAAAAATAGCCAGGTGTTATGGCGGGCTGAGGCAAGAAAATTGCTAAGCGCAAGAATGTGAGGTTGCTGTGAGCTGTGACGCCACAGCACTCTTCCCGTGGTGACATAGTAAGACTGTGTCTCAACAATAAATAAATAAATAAATCTTTAATAAACTGAGTTATTAGATGTTTAATTTTATCTGACTATAAATGTCACGTTATGATTATCCCAAAACTAAAAACGCTGTTTGAAATCTCCAGGAGGGTTAGATACAGTATTGCAAGTCTTTTATTCGTTAGCGATTCAATATCTGAAGCCTTTTGAGCACCATTATGATGCCTGATGCCACAAGTGGAAAATTGCACATATAAGTACTTAACACAAACTTTGTTTCACGCACAGAATTATTAAAATACTGTATAAAATCACCTTCATACTATGTGAATAAGGTGAATAGGAAACATAAATGAATTTCATTTTTAGACTTGGATCTCACCCCCAAGGTATCTCATGTAATACAGATATTCCAAAATTTAAAAAAAAAAAAATGCAAAACTAGAAGCATTTCTGATAGCAAGCATTTTGTTTAAGGAATGCTCAACCTATAATACCATTCTAGGCAATACTCTTCTAGATGTATAGAGGAGAAAATTTGTTACATACAGTGGATACCTCATGGCATTAAGGCTTAAGGCTCTTTAGGGATCCTTAAAGAATTGGTCAAGTGGCTTTACTGTAAGATTTTAGGCCAGATAATTTGAAGTATTAATTTATTACTATTAGTTATGTGTATTATTAGATTATAGAAATGAAATAATGCTCAATCAAGCAACATTATAGAATGCTTCTCAACATAAAAACAATTATGTATAATGAGTTCTTTATGCTTAAAGCAACCATTAAGGTACAGATTTTCATATGAAAGCACAAGGTTTAGATCAGACTTATAGTATGTGATCTTGGAGAGAAGAGTGTTGCCTTTTAGTTTTTCATTCCATCAAAGAATGTTTTTTGGGAAAATGGTATTGAAGTGCATTTGTAATTAATTTTTTTCAGTGTTTCCTGTTTCCCAAAATTTATTATAAATTTTTTTCTAAGAAGTCACATTATTTATTAACAGTTTTGAATAAAGGTAAATTTATTCTAACATTTCTCAAGAATTAGACACAAGCTATAAGCATAATTGCTCTTGGCAAATTAGAGAAAATTGCCATTTTATAAATACTTACCAGCTTTTTGTGCTTATCTATACTGATTAGATGCAGAGAATCCTCTTTTTAGTCAACTCTTCGTCTTCAGGTTGCTGATAGACTGGCTTCAGTGGATTCACATATGCTTCCATTGAGTAGGGTTGCTTTCTACCTCCCTAAATATCCCTTTTTAAAGAGGTGAAACAAAAGTTTGGCTGATAATTAAGTTATAAGAACAAATTGGTTATTTTGGCTTTTGTAAAGTGGGAGTATTTTTTAAGTAATTATAAAAGTAGAATGAATTTATACTTTTTCAGAACCAGAAAGACTTCAATGGTTTGACAGTTAAGATGAAACTTCACATTTTTTTTCTTTTAGGTTGACAATTGCATTTTTTGCACTCTCCGGGCTGGATATGTTGGATTCCTTAGATGTGGTGAACAAAGATGATATAATAGAGTGGATTTACTCCCTGCAGGTCCTTCCCACAGAAGACAGTGAGTGAGTTTTAAGCATTTTATTTTTAGTGTGACTAGTTGTCCTTGGCATAAAATGTATTGGACCAGCAAATCTTACTATTTGTTCATATATTGTTAACATATTTTATTGATCTATGTTTTCCTTGTGATACGTTCTGTTCAAATACAACAGTTAAGTTGAACCATAAATCTCTTGAAAAAGCAATTTAGAGCTGCCTGGGATTAAATAGAGACCCACAGTTGTAGCAATACACTGTGTTGTGTACTTCCACACTGATAACTGCTTGTTGATTATTTGTAGTTGATATTTATGTTTGATTAGTTTTCTGGCATTCACTCTTTCATTCCCAACCATTTTTTTTTTGTTTCTTCAGTGAAAAACTCTTTCCTATCAAAAACTTTTATTTCATTTTCCTGGCTATTTCCCTACTAGTATATAATTAGCATGTCTCTAATAGGTTTGCAGAACTCTTACATGTATTTCAATCTTATTTAGACTTTTTAAAACTTTAAAATGTTTGATTAATTCTCTAACTTCATAAATTACATGATCAACTACATATACAGGCAGTCTCTACAGTTTCAGACAACCCAACTTACAGCATTCCATACCTATGAACAGGCTCCTGTAATGATAATTTACAATGAAATAATAATTTGGGAACTAGTTTCTTCCATTCTTGTGAAGAAACTCACATGGTATGCGCAGTTTGTTGGTACAGCATCACTATTGTCTTCTTTATTCAATTTTGTGTGTCTGTGTTTATCCTTATGACTATGCCTTCAAAGCAAAAGTCCACTGAAGTTCATGGAAGCCTACAGGGAGGAGAAAGAAAGGTTACTACAATGAAAATGAAAGTAGAAATAATTAAGCATTTGTAGAAAGGCCAGATGCCATCATACATTGGAAAGCATTAGGCTTCGGTCACTGGACCATCACTGGAACACAGGAAAGGCAGTGTGCTCCAATGGAGGTATCAATAATTACTAAGAGTAGTGGATTTAGTATTGAAATGGAAGTGTTATAATTGATTTGTAGAAGGTCAAAATAAGTATAACATTCCTATTAGCCTAGCATTGATGCAACATTTGATGAGCTTTAGCCTTGAATATTCTTTTTTGAAATTTCTCCTTTCTCCTATTAAACCTTCTTTGTTTTTATGTTCCATTTGAATTATAGGAAAGAGCATAGTGTTTCTGTAACTTATTATTACAGTACAGAGGTGTTATTAGTATTATCAGTATTACAGTATTATCGTGTAGTATTAACACTTAAGAGCCATATAATATTGTTATTGTCACTGTATATGCACTGTTTATCAGGGATACGATTTACAAAGAAATCTGACTTAAAGACGTTGTCAGGAACTTATGTATAACCTGGGGACAGCATGTACACAAGTTTGAGAAACTCCGTTATTCACTCTTAGCATAAAATACATAACATAACTTATACATGTTGAAAGTTCTAACCTTAAACAGAGCAAGCAAATAAACTCATAGAAAATTCTGCAATTTTTATCAGTGGTCACCACTTATTTGTCTTAATCAGCATTTATAAATTAGCAATATGGTTCATTGGTTGGAATAATCATGTATAAATCTCATCCACTGAACTTTGGAGAAATAAATTAAAAACTTGATTTAGAAAGAAGAATTTCTCTATTAACAGATGATATTGGACATAGTTTATGGGTTTCTACTTTGTTCTTGAAATTCGTAGTATTTCTTTTTAATTTAATGTAATTTTTAAAACCTATGCCTGTTTACAAATTCTTGTTAAAATGATTATGCATTTTGAACTAGTTCTGTCAGAATTAATATATAAATATCTCATTACTTTCACCAGCAACATGAGGAAGCACATATGATAATTTATTTAGTCAACAATTAAAGCTTCTAACATGTTGGTAAGTAGGATTATTGAATTTTCTGCCAAACCTGTGGAGAAGGGCTGTAATATGTTACAAGATACGGTTCTCATTCTCTAGGTACCTGTGGCTGAAGCCAGATCATAGTCCTTGTCACCTGCAAAATAGAAGTAATTTATGGTTTTCTATTTTTGCCAAGATTTTTTTTAATAGCTTAAGTTTGAAATTATTTCAAAAGTTAAGAATTAGATAGATGTAAGGTAGTATTATAGATTCTGCTTGTTTTTTTGTTTTTATGCCTAAAATGCATGCCCTGATCAAATAATACACTATAGTTTCTTGGAGAAAAGTATCTCGCATAGGATAAGTAGAAAGTTATACATGCTGTGGCGCATAGAAAGCTATTCTGCAAGTTTTTGCTGAAACATATTTTGTATTATTTTATTAAAAATTTACTAATTCTCATTCCCCTGAAACGAAATAGCCATTGTGTCTTTAAAAAAGGATGGACTCTAACATTTTAGTGAGAGAATTCATACTAGAGCTTGTAGTTTTTGGTATATGAATCACTTATTTACCATGCTTTCTACTCTGTCTTATATTTATCTCCGCTTTTAAAGACTACTTGGTGGCTCCCAGATTGAGCTGTTTTATGGTCTGTTGTTTAATACTTGTTTACTTCTTCCTATCATTTTATTAGCAAAATTAGTTTTTTAAAACACTTTCATACCCATATTCTTTTTAAAGGATATACTGCATATTCATTTTATCATTATTTAATCTTGTGTTGTGAGAGACTTACTATCCAATCTGACGTTTCACCACATTACCTATAATTTTGTTTACTACGTGTGTACCAGAATGGCTAAAAATGAAAAAGGTGGAAAATAACAAATGTTGACAGGAATTAGCAAACTGGAACTTTTATACACTACTGAAGAAATTTTATAACTACTTTCAAAAACTATGTAGTATTTATGAATGCTGAACATATGTAAATTCTATGACTCATCAGTTCTCCTAGTATATACATGCCTTGCAGAAATGAAAACATGTTCACCAAAAGATATGGAATATCTTGAGGGAAAGAAGTACTTAGTGTGTTATTATCATGTGTACATAAAACACAAAAAGAAGTTAAACCAGTCTGAGTTTTCGAGAAGTGACTAAATGTGTGTATGTGGCAGGGGAGAGCCTTTTGGAATTCCGGCTATGTACTTTTTCTTGTAAAAAACTGGTTTTACAGGTGTTTATTTTGCAGAAGTTCATGGAGCTGTTCAGTTATGATAGGTGCAGTTTTCTTATGTTTATTATATTGTGAAAGTTTTGAAATGTTTTGGAATTAGAGTTGGAACTCCCCATATTGAGACCCATTGGTGTTCTCTTTCCCATTTACTGTTAACTGTATGGCTCTCATTGGTTTGAAGCCCATGGCTAATTTTTTTTCTTCAGTCATTGCCACTGAAATGTTGTTTAAAATATTTAGGCTTCAATTTGAATTGTAAACTTCTGGAAGACAGAGAATGTGAATGTCTTACATTTCTTTTCCCTCTCAGTCCCTAAAACATTATGATGTGTCCTTAGTTCCTAGATTGGTAAATTACCTGCAACTTCCCAGCTTTTTTCTTCCTCTTTTCTGTGTTTTCCCAGTTAGCCTAGAGCATGATCTGGTGCCTCAGATATTTTCTCATTCATGAAGCATTTGCAGACTGAGCATAAGAGAATATCCTGTATTTGTCCAGCTTCATGATATCACACAAAAACGAGAGAATTTTAAAATCCAAAAATGTTAAAACCTGCAGATTGTAAAGGAAAAATTAGATAGATTTGATTAAGTCAATATTTAAACTTTTATAGAGTGAAAAATAAACAAGTTAGGTAAATGACAGTCTTGCAGAAAATTGTGGATATACATTAAGTAATATGTATATATATGCAATAAACTAATAATATATCTCTAATATCTAATAATATATAAAATCTAAACTATAAGGAATTCTTAAAGATTAAGAGGAAAAAGACATATCATCCTTTAAAAAAGATATTGCCTTTAAAAAATGACAAAATTTATGAATAGGTAGTTAACAAAAGAAGTACAGACAGTAAATACACATACATGAAAAGGTGATTAACCTTACTGGAAATCAGGGAAATGCAATCAAAACAGTGGTGTTACATTATTATTATTATTATTTTTTTTTTTTTTTACCTAATATGTCAGTGTAGCTAAAAGTTGGCAAGAATACAGAGGTAAGAGTACTTAATATTCTGTTAGTGAAGGTGAGAATTATTGAGGCCTTTTGAAAGGCAATTTAGCAGTATAATTTTTTACCCTGTTTGACATATTCTGGTGTATTCTGTAATGGGTTGAAAAGTGGCCCCATAAAGAAATGTTCACCCAGAACTTCAAAATGTGACCTTATTTGGTATAAAGGTCTTTGCAGATGTAATTAAGGATGTTGAGATGAGAATATCCTGGATTTAATGGGTCCTACATTCAGTGACTGATGCCCTCACAAGAGAAAGGAGAGGAAGATTTGAACACGGCGGGGCGGGGGGGATGTTTTTGTGAAGATAGGGACAGAAATTTGAGAAATATTATCAACAAGTTAGGGGAGCCAAGGATCACCCACAGGCATCAGAAGCTAGGAGATAAGCAGGGAAACAATTCTACCCCAGCGCCTCCAGAAGGAAGCAGTGTTACTAACACCTTAATTTTGAACTCTGTGCAACTATGAAGGAGTAAATTTCTGTTGTTCTGAATCACCAGGTTTGTGGTGATTTGTCACATGTACACAAAAATATATACTTAGAAAAATGGTTTTTTTGGTGATGTTTATAATGGTAACAAATTAGCAACAAAATAATACCAAAAGTGAAACAGTTAAATAAACTGTTTTGAGTAGATGGTAATGGAGTAGATAAAGTGTGTACTGGCATGGAACTGTCCATTGCATATGGTTAAATGATGAGACCATACACACAGATATTTTGTTTTAACAATCTATGAATATGAATGTATAGGAAAGACTCTGAAAGGATACAGACATTTTTGTAGTGAGGGTAGTAGGTGGCAATAGAGGTATGGGGGGGCAGCATAATTATGTTTCTGTATTTATTTTCAAACCAGAAAAAGCCTTAGCTTACTTTATCTTCAAAAGATAACAAAAATAATTAAAAACTAAAGTTACATACATACTAATATTTTTGCTAATGGCAGAAATAATGGTCTACATTATTTACTGTTTCATAAGTTTTAAAGCACTGCCAAATACATTATCAGATTTGTTCTTCACCTAATTAACCTGACTAAAGAGTCAAAGTGATTAAGAGACCTGCTGGAGGCCTCACACAGATGTTAAGAGATAGAGTTAGACTGAAGCCTGGGGCTCAGAGCTGCTTCACTGTTTCAGTAGATAGGTCCCCAGTGGGGACTTTTGTGGATGGTCCTTAAGGACTTTGTGAATATTTGATCAGAATTTACCCAGGCCCCCATCTACCTCCAGGACCTTGAAGACTATAGTGGTTTCCTATTAATGAGTCAGACTTGGAGGGATAGGGCTGTTCTCCTCAGGAGGAGGTATTTAGGAAATACAAGGGACCAGATACCTTCTTGACCAGAGGTACAACCAGATAATTTTAGAGCTAGAATGGAGTGAGGAATATTATAGGCCAACACTTTATAAGTGAGGATATTAAGGTTGAGAGAGAATAATAATTTGTCCACAGTAATACAACTAATTAATGCTAGAGGCAAGATTAGAATACAGTTCCTGCTTTCTTATCTTTGATATGTGTTTTATATGTTCTGATTCATTGCAAGAGGTGATCTCTTAATCATGGATAGTTTTCTTTGATATGCAAATTTTATCATGGGAACTCTGAGACTTTCTTACTTTAAATGAAAGTAAATATGGTATCTGTTTCTTAATAGATCCCATAAATTATCAAGGTTAAGTGCTTATTTTCTCTGCAGCTTTTATAGTTTTAGTTTGCTTGCAAGTAAAGAAGCAATGAAAGTAAAAAAGTAAAAAGACAATAAGTGGTAGGTTAGGATTCTAGGCCCTATTGCATTATTGTTACCTTGAACATGTCACTTGACCTCTGAGCTTACATTTTCTGTTCTATGGATGCGGGAATAAATATGTTGATAACACGAGAAACAGTCTTAATAGAAGTCCAGAAGGATTCTGTAGGCAGTGAGGTGGGATATAAGTAAAAAGTACAAGGTAGGAGAGGGTTATTTTGTCTAAGACTGGTGAAGACATAAAATTAAGAGGTTTCCTTAAAGCACCTGAATGGACCGGCACATGGTGAGGATGCAATGTTAGCTAGCATGAAAATGAAGACAGTGACAAAGTTTTGGTACTGAAGGATCTGATTCTGAAAGATTGTACAGCTGCTTTAGATCCGTACAAAATAAGATGTATTTTAATTAAGTGTGTTTTTATTTTCTAGGATCAAATCTAAATCGCTGTGGTTTCCGAGGCTCATCATACCTGGGTATTCCATTCAATCCATCAAAGGTTAGTTCTTTTTGGGTCAGAAAAAAGGAGAAACGATGTGGAGAGATTCTAGTAAGAGAGAAGTTATACAGAAAGAAACCAAGCTTCCAGGTTTCAGTACAACTAAATACTATCAGAAATGTATATTGTAAACTAATATAATAAACCTCTTAAGGAAAACCTATACTGTCATTATTTCTTAGAAGAAAGCACAGCACATAGACACAGAGACATTTCCATTAATTGTTACAGAAAGTATCTCACTATTTGTGTGCTTGGGTATGTAAAAATTACTGGTGATGTCCTGGAGAAAATAGAAATAAAGTACTCAGATACTTTGATACTTGGTTCCTAAAAAGCCATTAAACTACCTACTGCAGAAGGACTCTATGTTCAGCTCTCATTTCTCAGGAATAAAAGAAAAAGCTTTTCTCAAGGCAGTGATTGAAGACATCAGTAGTGGTTATTTGTTTGTTTGTTTTTGGCCAGGGCTGTGTTTGAACCAGCCCTACTCCTTTGAGCCACAGGCACCACCACCACCACGAGTAGTGGTTAATTTGATGACTTTTATGGCAATAGGCAAAATTTTCTTAGGATTATAGCTAGAGGCTTTGATACCAGCACATGCGCCATTGTAAGAAGGAGTGAGTCCTGAGAAGCATTTTTTTTTTTTTTTAAAGAGACAGAGTCTCACTTTATCACCCTCGGTAGAGTGCTGTGGCGTCGCAGCTTACAGCAACCTCCAGCTCTTGGGCTTAGGTAATTCTCTTGCCTCAGCCTCCCAAGTAGCTGGGACTATAGGCCTGAGAAGCTTTTTTCTTCAAAGCAGCAGACCCAGAACAAACTTTGTAGGTGGTTCCATCTGTGCACAAAGTACCAATATTTTTCTATAATAGAAAGTAAAGAAAAACTTCATTTTTTCCTAAAGAGGCCTCACAAAATAAAATTTTTTTCTTTGATGAGGTCAATTGCTTATAAAATGGTTACAGGTCAGTATATCAAAGTTTGCATCCATTTGCGAACTAAGGGTAAATGGGGTGCTACCCATCAGAATTTCGGAATAAGTTTCAACGATTTTGGAGATGACGTGATTTGATAGAGGCACTACTTCAACTTTCTTCCCTGCCTCAAGCTGTAGATCAGCTTGCCTATGTCATCACCAAGGTGTCTCCAATCATGTGTGCTCATTGCATGTAGCAGGGAACATAATAACAAAAGATTCATAAAATTTGTCCCTTTTTTCCATACATATGTTTTCTCACTGAATAAACGGTGTCCTTTACATAATCAACAGGTTTTCCGGATGCCATGACAGTGGTAATGATGACCATTACACAGTACTAGACCATATATAGATATATATCTATAGGTATGGAGTAAAACAGTGCTTTAATAACATTATTTTAAAAATAGAAATGGTCTCTGTCCCTAAAACATTTTCAAAGTAATAAGAATAAAGTTGAAGAAGAAATCACGTTTGCCCTTGGTTTACAGAGTCTCCCAAAATCTATTTTTGGCCTTACGTTCACCTGACCCCTGTCATCTTCTGGGGAAGCAGCCCCATTCCATGCTGTGTTGTCTTCATTGGAATTGTCAAAGGAGCTGAAAACTCCAGTGGAATCACATAGAGTTGTCACTAGGGGTAGTGGCTGAGACTCTAGAAGACAGGACATCAATGAGAGAATCCGAGGAGGCACTTAGGATTGTCCAGTACAGATGTTAATAAATAGCATGGTGTCACTGATTTTTCTTTCAGAAGCACCAAAATACCTATACATTACTGACATACCTGGTCAATGCTTGGGATCTTCAGTGTGACCATAAAGCACTTTTAGAGAAACACTAATGGATCCTTCCACTCACTCTTCGCACTGTTTTCCTTCATGAATTCCACCTTCTCTGTACTTAATTCTGTATTTTCCTTAATATATACCACAGAACTTTCCTTCTCTAATTTGCTTTCACTTTTTCTTCCACCTGTAATTCTTCCTTCATCTACACCTTCCCAACCTCCCCTTCTGCAGAGAAGAATTCCTGTTAACATCCATGTGCTCTTGTATCTCCCTGTGGCTGCTTATTACATTCTATGGGTGCTTTGTATTGTAGTTATTTGAGCAGACCTCTCTTCTGCCCTTAAGGTTAAGGTCCATATTTAATTTATATATGGATTTTCTACACTTCCTTTAGCATAACCTGATGTTTACTTTAAGTACCAGAAGTAAAATAAACCATAGGAATTCCAAGAAGTCTATTCATAAATGTGGACTAGAATACCCAGGAGAATTAGAGCTTCAGTTCTAAGAAGGGAGGTAGAATGAAAGATGTCAAGATGGGAAATGGCCTTGGCATATTTGTGAGATTATATATAAAGAATTGTGTATCTAAGGTGGATGGTTGGGGTGGGTTTGTATTATAAAGGTATTGAACAACATGCAGGTTCATTCTGTGAGGAACCATAGGTCAGTATAGAGGAAAATTATGTGATTAAATCAGTGGTTGTTCCAACACCCTTGGATCGTGACTCTAAAGAAGTGGTGGCCCTTTTGATATTTGCTTTGTATTTAAATCATCATCAAGATAACTAACATCTTTTTGGACAGTAATTTATTTAATCCTTAAAATAACCTTATGAGGTAGATATTAATATCTTCATTTTCTAAATGAGAAAAATTAAGCCAATAAGGAGAGCCAGGATTTGCCTTTCAATGATTGCAGAAGTTTTCATTTATTTATAGAAGGCAGAGAAGACTATTTTGTGCCAAAACCCTGGCACAAATTTTATTATATCTTTCTAGTGTTATGAGAGTTATTTTAGTATTTGAAACAGTTGTTAATAAACCCAAACTAAAAGAAAAGGCAAACCTATGAAAAAGTTATTAAGAATATACTCTTGGTGGCTCCGCGTCTGTAGCACAGTGGTTACAGTACAGCCACATACACTGAGGGTGGTGGGTTCGAACCCGGACTGGACCAACTAAACAACAGCAACAAAAAAAATAGCTGGGCATTGTGGCGGCACCTGTAGTCCCACCTACTTGGGAGGCTGAGGCAGGAGAATTGCTTGAGTTTGAGGTTCCTGTGAGCTGTGACACCATGGCACTCTACTGAGGGTGACATAGACTCTGTCTCAAAAAAAAGAAAAGAATATACTCTTGGGTACACTTATTCTTAATCTCATAGAAGTAAAAAATAAAACAGAGGATAATCGAGGATGAGAAGGGGACAGGTAAGGGGGGGAAGTAGAGATTTGTTAAAGGATACAAAATTATATCTAGATAGGAGAAATAAATTTAGTGTTTTATAGTGATGTAGGATGGCTGTAGTTATTTTTATTTTTACTTATTTATTTTAGTGTCAAGCTGTTGCCCTGGGTAGAGTGCCATGGCATCACAACTCATAGCAACCTCAAACTCTTAGGCTTAAACGATTTTCTTGCCTCAGCCTCCTAAGTACCCAGGACTGACTACTAGGTGCCCGCCACAACGCCTGGCTATTTTTTTTTGTTGCAGTTGTCTTTGTAGTTTTAGCTGGCCCTGGCGGGGTTTGAACCCACCAGCCTTGGTATGTGTGGGCAGCACCCTACCCACTGACCTACAGGCACCGCCCAGGATGACTAAAGTTAATACATGTATATTTAGGATATTGAATATTCCCAACACAAATGATAAATGTTTGACATGATGGATATGCTAATTTCTGTGATCACTACATACGTACTGCAGACTGTGTGCCCATAAATATATGTCTATTAAAATTTAATATGAAACATTCTATCAAAAGGGAAACTTTCTCAAACTGAGAAAGCAATGAGTACGATGTGAAATATTACATTTTTCAAATGAAATTTTCATTTAAAATAACCAATAAATAGGATCAGCTGATTATTTCAAATTGATTATATAACTAATTTTTTGTGGAATATAAAATTACTTGGCATAATAAACTATATTCAAATTCCAATTTGATCTATGCCTGTTGCCAGGGTTTTTATAGGATTTCTTATAAGGAGTCACATATTTTATAAAACTTAAGAAATCTTTGATACTTATTCATATTTTTGTATTGCAACAGTCAAATCAGTCAAACTAACCTACATTGTGATGAGTTTCCTAATTTTACTTGGAAACTGAAAAATTTGGTTCCGCCTGGAAAATTGCTGGTCTAATAATCTCTGTGTTAAGAGCATAGGCTTCATAAAACATTTCTGTAAGAAATATCCATTTCAGTTACAAATTTTGAAAGTTACACTATTTTATTTCTGGATAGTTTTTCAGATTTAGTATTTGGAAGTTTTCTTAGCATTTTTTTTGTTTTGTTTTTTGCTATTCTAAATGCTAATGTTTATTGGAGATTCACTATGAAAGCAGAATAATTAGGTTTTTAATTTTTATATGTTGATTACTATAGTGGTATTTAATTTAGGTTTGTCATATGGAATTTTTGTTTTATGAATCTTACTTGAAAGGCTATATGCTTTTCTAACTATAGCACTTAAATTGTAAGTGATAGAGTTAAATATGAAAATAAAATAATTTGGTTTACTTGAATATCATGACAACTACTATAAAGCCTGTGATCTCTGAGATAAATTTAAAAATTATGTAGCCTGAAATGTATGCAGGCATACTTATCTTGAGATATATGTAAAAATGGAGGTTTGTTTTTCTCAGTTACATGTCTATACAAATCAGTATAAACAGCATTTAATTTTACTATTTACTAAAACCTCATGTCACATTACTTAAATGCATTTGCATTTCACTTTATTATTTAACATTATGTTAATTTTGAATTTAGAATCCTGGAACAGCTCATCCTTATGATAGTGGCCACATAGCAATGACCTACACTGGCCTATCATGCTTAGTCATTCTTGGAGACGACTTAAGCCGGGTAAATAAAGAAGCTTGCTTAGCAGGCTTGAGAGCCCTTCAGCTGGAAGATGGGAGGTATGACTTACTCTTTTTTCTTTTTTAATAAAGAATAATGTTTTGGAACTAAAAAGGTATACATGTGGTGCATGTCCAGTGTAGGAAAATTAATTCAACTTAAGAAGGTGGTCATTGTAGGGAAGTTGTACTGTCTTTCAGTGTAGTTTTTGATTACTATTGTCCTGTTCTTGTTTATAAGTAAAGTAGTAGATAGGCTACACAGATTGTTAGCTGTCTAAAACTAATGAACTGTGTAAAATATTACATCAGTATGATTGATCAATTAATGCTTATCTCTCTCTCTCTATATATACATATATATATAAGAAATTTCACATAGTAAAACTTGGGCTTGGGAATTTCTTACTACTTAAGAGGTTTCAGATTTTACCTGCTTTTCCTGTCATTAATTCTTAAGCCAGTGTACCATAGTAATCCCAGGCTGGGAGCAAGTAAACTTACTCTGAGTGGTAGCATTCAGAAAGGAATGACATAGTAGTGTGTAAACTACCCAGGAATCAGAAACCTGGGGTAGAGTAATGATTTAGAGATAGTTTTGTATTACTCAAGTTAATTGTTCTTTATTGAGTAATACAAATAGAATATAGTTTTAAAATCAGTTACAGACTTTGTGTGACAAAAAACACAAAGAAGGTGTTTCTAACCCTCTCACAAAATTATAGTCCAGTGCTAATAAAAAATGTTATTATTTTCAGTTTTTGTGCAGTACCTGAAGGCAGTGAAAATGACATGCGATTTGTGTACTGTGCTTCCTGTATTTGCTATATGCTCAACAACTGGTCAGGCATGGATATGAAAAAAGCCATCAGCTATATAAGAAGAAGTATGGTGAGTTGTGTTGTTAAAATTGACTATTTAGGTTGTTACTGCTGGTGTATGAGGGCAGTAATATAATGTATACCTCATTTTTTCCACCAAGAATTTGTAAATGTGGACAGTAAGATTACTTTTTAGGTAAAGCATGTATCAGAACACCATGTAGAAATAATCTTAAAGGGTAGATTGACTCCTTGGCTGTTACAGTTTAAATGTAATATGATTTGATCTGAAGAAGCAATGTCTTTATCAGAAAAGGATTGATAATGCTTAGAAGGAAAAAAAAGTAGTACAATCTGATAGGCAAATGTTGATAGCCTATCCTCACAGGAGTTGAGAGTTTTGTTCAAGTAAACTGGAAAAGTATCTCTGGTATACTGGTATCTCTGATGGGACTATTCTTACAATCTTTTTATTGGTGGTAGTAAGGAAAGCTGAATCAGCAGGAAGTCTACTTTGCTATACTGTTTAATCTCTGTGTAAAACAGAAAAAAGAAAAGTGCTTCTTCCCCAGTTTATTTCCCAGATATAAAGTGTTTCATTTTATAGATTAGAATATTTTAGGCTGTTAATTCAACTTATTTCAAAATGAAAATGTCTATAAATTCTTAAAGGAATGGAGTTATTTATTTTAATTGACTATATCACTATGGATCAGATTTTGAACAATCAAAGCAATATCATACATTTGTAAAAGCCTGCAAATACCAGAAAGATGAGTTTTCAGGGGAGTTTTACAAGGAAGAGAGATTTATGTTAGATGAGAGGGTGGTGATCTGTGTTTTGGGCATACATGGAACTGTCTCCTCAGTGTGTTGTGTGTGGAGGTACAACATACTGATTCGCCCTGTTTCTGCTCAGTTAAGGTGGTGTGTACCAGCATTTTCTCTGTAATTAGCTTTCTTCCCTTTGTAATTGTTCAGTATCTTGAGGAGAAATATCAGAAGACCAGGTAAATGTTCTGTTCTTTACCCAGTGTTTCTCCACTAGTGTTGATGGTATGCATTGATGATTTTCCAGCTCTAGCATCCCTTAAATAAATATCAATTGACATTTTTCTGTTGGAGAACGTATTCTCTCTGCCTTCATTTATTTGTTTACTTACTTACTTGTATCATTATGGACTCCAGATTCTAATTTTATTTAATGGGTTATAATTTATTACTATCCTTATTCATTTTGATACTCAGATTACCACAGATTTGGCCAGTGAAAAAACCCCTTTGAGGAGGACCTATACCCTTTTGAAACATTCCCTTCATTCTTTTGAGAACTTTCTTCTTTCTGGCACAAGATATTCCAAGTTTATCTTACACTTTCCCATCCTCAGTAGTAGGATCAGTCATTTCTTTAAGAAGATTGTTATTCTTTTTTTCCCCCCAGATTAATATAAGGTTACATTTACACTAGAATGTTTATATCCCAGTTATTTTTATTAGAGGACAGTATTTAGAAACTAGGACCCTGGTGCTATGTGGGTTTATTGGTATTGGGATGTAATACTTCTAGGCCCTCCCTCAGCAGGCCGCTCTAGTAAATGTATTCCCAAGCACACACACACACTCACAATCTCTATTTCTGTGTCTGTCTTTGTCTGTATAATAAAAACCACGAGTTTATACTAGTACCTCAAATTTCATTTTATCATTGCAGGGTTCATTTTAACTCCCCTCCTTTCATTGGTGACACCATTCTCTGACGGTGACAAACCTGGATGCTATTACATTGGTTGTTTTTGTTGAGTCTAAGGGTACATAGGCAGAATTACTATATTCAAGAAATACTTGGTTCCTTCTTTTATTTCCCCTCTTTCATATGATATGTACCCCCTTAATATGATTATATTATTTATTAAACTTTATTTATTAACTTTGTTGATTTAATTTATTTACTTTAGGAGGAATTTGAAACCATGAGCAACAGCAAGACCTTGTCTCTGGCAAAAAAAATAGAAAAATTAGCCAGGTGTAGTGGCTTATACCTATAGTCCCAGCTACTCTGGAAGCTGAGGGAGGAGGATTCCTTGAAGCCAGAAGTTTGAGGTTGCAGTGAACTGTGATGCTGCCACTGCACTCTAGTCTGGGCAAGACGTATACACGCACACATTAGAGAAGTGTGACCCTCGCTCTTCATTACCCCTTTCTGTCTTCCAGGTCTTTCCTAACCCTATACTTCTTGTCCCAGTTCACTCTGCAGGTGATCCTTCTCATTAGTTTTTAGTTAATCTTTCCTGTATTTCTTTTTGATAAGAAATATGTGTATTTTTGTTTTTTTCTTATTTTTTATTCAAAAAGTAGCATACTATACTTTTTTTTTTTGTAGTTTGTTTTTAAACTTAACTGTATAGCTTGAAAATCACTCCTTATCAGTTCAGAGGGATTTTCCTCTTTCTTACAGTTTCATGTTAATCCACTATGCGGATGGACCTTAGTTTTTTCAACTGTTCTATGTATAGAACATCTATTTTACAATTACAAACAATGCTGTAATTTAATTTTTAATTTCCTTTTTATGGTCCCATCTGCTTGTTTAAAGATACTTAATTGAGTTTGGGGTGCTTTATTGCAGTTTTCTTCTTTATGACTGTTGAGGAAAGATGAGAACAGATTTTCATATACATAAGGGTTTTCATTCTGTTTGCTGTGTTTTCCCTTTCTCTTGTCCCAGCAATCTCAAACTCTTGGGTTTGAGTAATCCTCTTGCCTCAGCCTCCCAAGTAGCTGGGACCACAGGCATGCAACATCATGCCCAGCTGATTTTTCTATTTTTCATAGAGACAGGGTCTCGCTCTTGCTCAGGCTGGTCTCGAACTCCTGAGCTCACTTCGGCCTCCCAGAGTGGCCTCCCAGAGTGCTAGGATTACATGCATGAGCCACCACACCTGCATCTCTTTGGGTATCTTCATCTCAGAGTTATTTTTTATATAGATTTGTCTCTTTTTGTTTATAAGTTTCATGGATTTTTTTTTCTTTCAAGAATTTATAGTTTTAAGAGTTCTATCTTTTCAGCGCAACAACGTATGATTTCTTTAATGAGTGGCTTTGGTGGTGGGGGAAGGGTTGTGTGTTCTGTGGTTTTCCTATAGGAGAGGGATTCTCTTGTTTCATAGGTCTCTAAATTTTGCTCTTTTGACTTTTCCTTTGTTACTTGAGCTTCAGAGGGCTCATTTCCCTTCCTTTTTAACTTACTTTCTTTGGACACTGCCTGTTGACTTCCACATATGTTTTACCAGGCCTCTTTCAGTACAGACTGTCTTCACTGTACCTGGTAGTGCTGGATCGTAATGGTAATCATGCAGGCTAATTAATGCAAAGTGATTGTAATCATCAGTGGGAAAAATTATGATTGTTCTGTGATGTTTAAATTTTTTTTTTGCCAGAACATTAAAAACTCTTCTTGTCAGTTATAAATGTATAGACAATTTTTGAAATAGTATAATTGATATTTAATACACTTACTTAAAACATTAGAGATACTGAAAATTAAAGTGTTTTATTTGTTTATACAGGGCTTTGCCCTCTTATAATTTATGATACGGAGTGAGCATCTTTTCTGTGTATTGGTAAATGATCGTGCTCCTTGATAAGTTTGTATCAGCTTCCAACATTTTTTGCTTTGTGTTGGCAATGTTGTGAAATATATCTGAAAATTCCTTTCATGTGACCTTTTTCTGCTGGGCAGTCCTCTGGCACATCTTTCTTTTCATTACAACCCCTTCCTTTGTTCATATAGATATTTTATGTCCACTTCGTTGTTGGACTGCCTATGTAGAGTCTCTCACACAGCAGCACTGTCCACAGTCCCATGATACTATGCGTTCTATCACTCAGTTTGATTTCAATTTCATTTCCAGCGTTACTGACTTTTATTGCTTTACTGCACTTTCATCTTAGTGGTCACCAACATGGTCTCTCTTGGTTACACCTTTTTAGAAATCTTCTCCTGGGTTTATCACTGACAAAGAGACAGCACAGCCACATCCTTTGCTTTTTGAACTGAATAACACATGCAGTGACCAACTACTAACAGACTGCAAAAGTTACCTGATTGGTTGCTGATTGTGATGCTCATTTATTATTTATGTAGCGATTTGTGGACCAAAAAGCTAGCAGTGGAGTTTTATAATTTATGCAGTTACAGTTATTATGCCCTGGCTTCTGAAATTGGAACCATGTTATGTTGTTTAACTAAACCATAGTAACTGGAATTTGTGCATTATCAACTGCAAAATGAGGACTGACTGTTTTCACACTTAGGTTGGACTTTCTTTTAGGCAGTGATTTTAGATTAATCTCAGAGCTATCATTAGCTCTCTTCCTCTTTTTTACAGGTTTTCACAAATCATTCTTGCTCTCTGCAAAGTTAGGCAGAGATGAAAGAGATGGCTTGCTGACATTTGATGTTTTTTTCTTTCTTTGAGACAGCGTCTCACTATGTCACCCTGGGTAGAGTGCCGTGGCATCACAGCTGCCAGCAACCTCAAACTCGTGGGCTTAAGCAATGCCTCAGCCTCCCAAGTAGCTGGGACTACAGGTCCCTGCCACAGTGCCTGACTATTTTTTTTTGTTGTAATTGTCATTGTTGTTTGGCAGGCTCGGGCTGGGTTCAAACCTGCCAGCTCCGGTGTATGTGGTAGTGCCCTAGCTGCTGAGCTACAGGTGCCAAGCCTGATGTTTCTTTTTCTTTAGAAGGTCACATGAAGCTTGAGTGTGTACATTGCTAAGGTTTGAGTTTTGTAAGTTTTATTCTTAGTCTGTTTTGATTTTGATTTTGGAGGCTGTGTAGGGGGATACTATGTTATTTTATTCTTACTCTGTTTTGATTTTGTAGGATATATAGGGAGATTCAAATTAATTAATCTCAGTGACCCTTAATTGCCTCAAGGTAGATTTATTTCATGTTTGTAAAGTTGCATAGTGAAAAATTCTTATGTTTTCCTCCAATTCATGTATATTTGCAATGGAGAGAGGGCACAAAAGGTCAGAGCTTATTATAGAAATTGATTGTTCAACCATCTTTGAACATTTATTCTCAGAATGTGTCTAGTATATGCATTTGGTTTTTGACTTGGTGAATAAGACAAGATCAGATACTTAAAAATCCATAATTCTGCTTCTCCATGGGGAAATGTGCATATTTTGGAAGATATGAAGGAAAAAAAAAATTACAAAAGAAAATATTACAGGCTGTATCCAGGTTATGAACCAGATATGTTCTATAAGTGTGCTCTTAAGTTGAATTTGTATGTAAGTTGGAACAAGTACATTTACCTATTGCGTGTAAAAGCCTCCGTTCATAACTACAAGTTGAACATCAGTCATATATTTATAACTCAGGGACTTACTATAATAGCTTCCACTCATAAGTGTGAATTGTATGTAAGTCAGATGTTTGTTACTCAGGGACCTCCTGTAACGCAATGGGAACATATTTATTTATTGTCATTATTATCCTTACAAACTGAACGATGTTTTTCTTTTTCAGTCCTATGACAATGGGTTGGCACAGGGAGCTGGACTTGAATCTCATGGTAAGACATCTAAAAATAAGTGAATGTGTAGTTTCTTTTGTTCCTTTAAACATCTTGGTATCTTCAATATGGAGAACCTCAGAAGTTTTTCTCAGTTGTGAGTACAGCCTGATTACCTTGTTGCTTTCCTATTTCTTTGTCTGTTTGAATCTTCCTTTTAGGTCAGTAATCATTCAGAAATCATTTAGGACAGAAGGTTGTAATTTTTATAAGTGTTAGCTGCATGAAAATATCTTGGGATTACTTCTTAAGCCATTGTTAGAAAATAACAGGCTTTCTTCTCTGACATAGCACTAAAAGGCTAGACCAAATAGATGCAGAATACTAAATATGAATTGATAAATTCATCAATAGATGAAAATTTTTATTTACCTTAACATAATTATCCTTACTCATAGTCATAAAACATTTAGTGCTTTGCATATGTTCGGTACAGACATTATCCAGTCTCTTCTTCCACATTCTTGCTCACTTTGGGCAGAACCAAAATACAGTAAGATGATAGACACTAAGCTTGTCAACACAACAGTCTGAACTTTCTCAAATTGAAATTTCCATTCCAAAGGAAATAAGGTTCCCTTCTCCTTTTCTAAAAAAAAAAAAAAAAGGGCCCAGATCATGGAGGCTGAGTGAACTTCATTTTCACTTTAGTCACAGCAGTTTTTTGTGTGATCATCTGTTGTCTCCTCCCCTCTGCTAGTGAAATAAAGTAGAAAGAACAGACAGCGTTCAGGCGTAGCCCTGATACCAGCTGTGTTATCGTGGTACCTTGCTTAATTTCTCTGAGGGTTTCTTCATCAACACAATAGACATAATTATATCTTTCTTAATGATTGTTGCTAGGATTAGAAAAGATGGGGGGGCAGTGTTTTATAAATTATAAAACATGTATAAGAAGATTTTATCCCTTGACCCCCATATCCTTGTATATCCCCTAGGACCTTGTCCTATCAGGTATTTCTTTCTTGCATATTCACTCCTTCCTTCAATTTAGGTAATTAGTAGAATGTGTGTCTCTAAGGGGTATATACACGACTGTTTTGAATTTTCCTCTGAAGCCATACTATAATTATGTTACCATAATTCTTGTGTGTGCCTGAGTCCATGTAAGATTAGGGATAGGAGGAGCTGCAATAGCACTTATGTTAGTGTCATCACCACATGATCAGGAGGGGTATGGTTATAGTTATCCAAAGAGGAAATTTGGCAGCTCTAAGAATTTCTGTGAAGACAGGCTCCTTGTACTCCCTACTGTAAGTGGTATTAACATACACTCTGGCTGAGGAGACCTGTGGGACAGGAACTGTTGTTTGCAAGAAATTGGGATTATAGTCTCTGGGATATGAAACAGAGAGGGACTACCCAAATATGACACTCAGGACAAAATCTTCCTGAGTCATGCAACTCATGATTTTGAGTTGGTCTGACTTGAGTGGATTGCACCTGACAGGATCATAAGTGATGGACTATGGTTCATGCACCTAAAGCCTGTACCTTTCCTTGATTTGTAAATTTAGCATAGTTTTGAGGACCAAAGCCCAAGAGGTAGCCTTTTTAAGCTTGTCACAGTATGCCATGTATCACTATTCAACAAAAAATTACAAGTATGCCAAAATATTGCTCCCTTAGCATTTGGGAACAGTAAAGCAGGACTTGGGTATTTAGAGCTTCTAGTAAGGGTGCCTCTCGCCGGGAGCACCTTCTCAGTGTACCATATAATGCCCTACAAATAGCAAATATCATAAGTTTCTCTGTGTGCTATGAGGTTAGATAGGCTGGCAAGGACAACCCTAGAAGACTTTTGAACAGCCTGCCTTCCCCTCTCATCACTACCTACACTAGCAAATGAAATCTCTTCTTAAAAACTAGTCCTGCAGTTTGGCTGCCATCTCAAGTCATTGTGTTCTCTCTTTTTCTTCTTTTTATTATTAATCTTTTTGGAAAAGTATTCCAAATACATTGTTCACAAGTGGCTTCTTTTTTAATTTTCTATGTAAGCCTTCAGCAACTTTCTCTTTTAAAGTCATGAATAATCCACATTTCAAGTGCAGTGTCCTTTCTTTTTTATAGAGATGGGTTTTAGAACTACTTTAAGAATTTTATGTAGGGCACCGCCTGTGGCTCAGTGAGTAAGGTGCCAGAGTGAGTAGGGTTCCGGCCCCATATACCAAGGGTGGTGGGTTTGAACGCAGCCCCAGCTAAACTGCAAGAAAAAAATAGCCGGGCGTTGTGGCAGGCACCTGTATTCCCACTACTCTGGAGGCTGAGGCAAGAAAATCTCCTAAACCCAAGAGCTGGAGGTAGCTGTGAGCTATGACGTCATGATACTCTACCAAGGGGGACAAAGTGAGACTCTGTCTCTAAAAAAAAAAAGTTTTATGTAAAAGCGACTCTAGCAGCAAAGGGTTTACCTATTGGTAAGTGAATTTTAATTTGAAGCATAGACTTTGTAATAAATGTTTCTGGCTACTCAGAGCCCAAATTTACTTCTGTAGTTATTATATTTAAAATCATATGATGTAGACAAAAATGTTTTTACTTTGAATTGTGCCATTTTGCTTTAAAGAATTGTGACAAGTAGTTTGGAGAATAGTACTTAAATGTTTTTTCCTTTCTGGAGTTTTAAAGATTACATATTGTCTATTAGAGGTTTGATATTTAATGATAAAATATAAAGTCACAGCAAGGTTAATCATGAAAGAGAAACTGAAACTACTGAGTCATTGAAAAGGAAATAAGATTGACAGTTTAATAGAAATTACTATAAAAGATTATAATTTTTTTTCTTTTTTTTTACTTTTCTGTTTTAATTTACTTAAGACTTATATAGAACTCCCACCTAATTGGGAAAAATTTTGAAGATGAAATAGCTCTTAATGACAGTAACACTTTTGTGAGAGCTACCTTGAATTTTTTAGAGGAAATGCTCATCTTTCCTTTGCCAGAGATACATTCAAGATTTTTAGCACCAGGCCAGGTGTGGTGGCTCACACTGATAATCCTAGCACTCTGGGAGGCCGAGGTGGGTGGATTGCTTGAAGTAAGGAGTTCCAAACCAACCTGAGCAAGAATGAGACCTCATGTCTACTACTAGCTGGGCGTTGTGGCAGGCACCTGTAGTCCTAGCTACTCAGGAGGCTGAGGCAAGAGGATCACTTGTGAGCCCAAGAGTCTGAGGTTCCTGTGAGCTGTGATGCCAGAGCACTCTACCTTGGGTACCAAGTAAGACTTGATCTCAAAAAAAGTTTATGGCACCAAAAGAAAAGTTAAGTCATAATAAATATTACGAGCAAGGCCTTTAAATTACTACCTATATCGATAAAAATCATTATGTGAAGTTATAATAAATTAGAAATATAAATGTCTTCAAATTATTTTGGCATTGACAACCAAGAGTGTTAGCGTAAAGTGTTTCTTTTTCTTATATGGAAAAATATTGACCTTTTGTTTCCTGAGGAAAATAATTATCTTTGTGAGTGGATCAGTCCTATTGCTGCTAAAATGTTTTGCCACAAATTTCTGTGTGTGAAATAGCACATTTATTCTTTTTCCAGTCTGGAAACTGGAGATGTGAGTGAGTCTGAACTGAGGGCTAAAGTCAAGGTGTCGGGAGGATTGGCTCCTTGCCAGCAGAGGCTGCAGGGGAGAATCTGCTCCTGCTTCTTCAGCTTCTGCAGGCTGCTGGCATTCCTTGCCTTTGACCACAACACTCCCCAATCTGTGCTTCATAGTTCTGTTGCCTCCTCCTTTCTTTTAGTCCAACCTCCTTCTGCCCTCTTATGATGACACTTGTAAGTGTGCTTAGGCCCACCCAGATAACCCAAAATAATTTCCTCATGTAAGATCTTTCAATTTAATAACATTTACAAAGATCCTTTCTCCATTTGAAGTAACATTTATAGGTTCCGGGAATTAGTATTTAGAGATTTGGGGGAGGCATTATTAAGCCTACCACAGTGAGTATGGATTCATTTTAAATTCAAGTTGTACAACTGCTTTCGTACTTGGTTTCCTTCTGCCTCTTTCTCCTCCCCACACTCTTACCCTTTTATGCCTTAAAATTCTTTTGTTTTGTTTCAGACAGTCTGACTGTGCTGCCCTCGGTATAGTGCCTTGGCTTTACAGCTCACAGCAACCTGAAACTCTTGGGCTTAAGCGATTTTCTTGCCTCAGATTCCCAAGTAGCTGGGACTACAGGCACCCACCACAACACCCAGCTAGTTTTTTGTTGTTGTTAAAGTTGTCATTGTTTGAACCTGGGCTGGGTTTGAACCTGCCACCCTCGGTGTAGAGTCTCATCAGTTCACAGTCAGAATCTTGTTTTTAAGGGACTTAAAACCAGGCTCAGGTGATTGAGTCCTAGACAGAGTTAGTAGTCTTAGATTTCAGTTCCAAATCTGCCATTAAGCATGTAATTTTGAACAAGTTTCTTAATCTTACTTCATCTCTTAAACTTTTTTACAAATTAATTGTTTCTTATAGCTTTAAACTATTTTAAATTCTATTCTGTTTTGTCAAATTAATATTGAAGACTGTGTAAGTTTAAATTTTATTTCACTATTTTCTAAAATTATTCAACTACTTTCCCCCCCAACCTTTTATACTCTTTTCATAGGCAACTAATTTGAAGTTTAAAGCATTATGTGATTTTGATTAACAGGAGGATCTACTTTTTGTGGCATTGCATCACTGTGTCTTATGGGTAAACTAGAAGAAGTTTTCTCGGAAAAAGAACTGAACAGGATAAAGAGGTGGTGTATAATGAGGCAGCAAAACGGTTATCATGGAAGACCTAATAAGCCTGTAGACACCTGTTATTCTTTTTGGGTGGGAGCAACTTTAAAGGTAAGAGAAATATTAAAAATGAGAAAACTGTATTTTGTGTTAATATTAATTGTGCTAAAAAGTTTTGGGCTTCATAATGTGCATTAAATAATTAGGTTTAGGCTCAGAGTTTTTCTGTTACTCTCACAAAGCAAGTCTGTATGGTTTTTCCATAGAATTAAATTATTTCCTGTGCTACTTGAGAATTTTCATTCTTATAAAACTCAAATGACCTAGAATTTGAGTTTTATACCTACTTATAACTTATGCAGAACTTGTCTTGCTTTACTTCAAATGTCTATCTTCTTTTAGGAATATGTCATAAAAATCTTAGGGCTAATATTAGTAGTTCATGTAGAGCAGGGATCTGATAGTGATACCACTGAAAGGTTAGTGAAAAAGTATTAATCTTAAAAAAAAAACCATTAGTCATTCCTTTAAAATAGCATGTATTTTTTCTTTTTATTTGCCTAAACCTTCTAAAACTCATTCACTGACATGCCTCCATTTTTTTCCCCATCTCTACTACCTTTCAATATACTTAAGTGTAAGTTTATACCCATAAATTTTTTCTATCTAAAAATTGCCTTTGACATTTAAGAATTATCACCTACTTCTGATATTCTGGAATCTAATAGGAATCTGTGTTCCTCTTTCATATAATATCTTAATTTGTTCTCTTTCACAAAATTAACACATAAAGTTAAAACAAATTTGGAGAGGAATAATTTAAAACAAAGGCAATAGTCTCCTTACCACTTGATGGAAAACGTTCCTAGCATCAAGGTTCTAAAGAGTCACTTAATAGTCTTTATTTCTTATTTGTACAATAACTTTTTTTTTTTTTTTGAGAAACAATGCTTCTTCATCAATCAGTAATATTTCCTGTGGCTCTCTTTGATTCATTAACATACCTTAAACCACCTCTTAGCTTCAGGTTTCTTGAACTCTCTTAAATACTGCTTACCCTAGCCTATTCTCTTCACAGTTTGGTTTATTTATCTGTTTTATTTATTTTTAATTTTTTTCTTTTTAATGAATCTTGAGAGAAAAGACAAATACATGTCCTAAGTCATTACATAGTTTTTTTTATATAACAACATTTGTTTTACCTTTATCTTTCTGATTAAAGAGCTATAATTGTTTACTTTTTTTTTTTTTTTTTTTTTTTGAGACGGAGCCTCAAGCTATCCCCCTGGGTAGAGTGCCATGGCATCACAGCTCATAGCAACCTCCAACTCCTGGGCTCAAGCGAGTCTCCTGCCTCCGCCTCCCAAGTAGCTG
>CAUYQV010052868.1:0-34403 GCA_963574575.1 Galagoides demidoff | reverse complement strand
AACTGCAACAACAACAAAAAATACCCGCTCATTGTGGGGGGCACCTTTAGTCCCAGCTACATCGGCGGCTTAGTAAAAAAAAAAAAAAAAAAAAAAAAATATATATATATATATATATATATACACATATATATTTATTTATAGTACAGGCTTATTTATAGAGTTATAAATATATATGTTAGATATATATATTTATACAAAGATATATAGTATATACATAAACACATGAAAATACATACATGATATACATGGACACACTAATATAACTTTGAAATGTAATGTTCCAGAACCACTGTGATTTTCAACATGTTAAGCTATATAAAATTCTTCCAAGTTATTTTAAAAGAGGTGTGTATGTTCTCATATAACAGAAGGCAAACTTGTGAATAGTAAAGTCTTACTTATCAAGATAAGTAATTTATAAAATTAAAAATAGTGAGAACTGCAAGAATCAAAATTATCACTACATCTTCTTAGTGGTCAATTTTGCTAACATGTACCTAGATCAGATTAAGAGCTGTATGTGCAAGTTTGTAATTACGCCCTTGTTGAGAGTTGGCAGATTGCTGCCTTGATAAGAAGTAATGCCAAGGATACCTGTTACTATCAGTCTTTTAAGAAATTACAGATTGTCCAACCATAATCAATGACTGGAAATAGCAGCACACTTGTGGTCTTCAAACAAATAGAAAAAATAAATTTTCTATTTACATAGAATTGATGGTGTTAGGCAATTAGGAGTTGGGAAATAGCCTTCAATCTTAGTGCCCTGCATCTTAATTTTTTCCAAGAGATTGTTTACACTTCGGGAGGAAGGAATGTACTACCAGTCTACCAATCAGAACTTAGCCTGCCAACTGCAGAAGAGATGTAGAAGACTGTTTAGCCTAGCAACATGTACAACAGAGTCTTAAGTGTGGCCTTAAGGCTAATTATCATCTCACTAGCTTAAATCTACATTGCAATCCACCCTCCCCAATGGGCTCTCAGAAAGACTCATGGGATGTCCATATGGTTCCAAGGCGACTTCTGAACCACTGAGTAGGCATTATCCAGACAATACAAAGGAGAATCAGAGGCCATGACCCATGCCTATCCCAACAGTGGGAGCCCATTCACTGCCTATGGTAAATGTTACTCTTCTGTAAGCCTCTCTATCTTGCTCTTACACTATAAACCTACCTTTCTTTTCATCAATAAACTTTCACATTTGCCTTACTTTGAAGTGTCTGGTCATTTTTCAACCAACAGGATGTCGAGAACTGAGAACCCAGGTAGCTGCCAGGAATACTGACATTTTAGGAGACAGACCGCTATCTTGAAACTAACAAGGGCATGTAGAGCCAAACACAATGCCCTTGAAGGAGCTGAAGTACATCTAGTCTGATATCTAAAAGCAGGTTGAGGCTGGCACAGCAGCTTACACCTGTAATCCTAATACTCTGAGTGGCCAAGACAGGAGAATCCCTTGAGGTCAGGAGTTTGAGACCAGCCTGAGCAAGAGCAGGACTCCATCTCTACTGAAAATAGAAAAATTCGTCAGGTGTCCTAGGTTGTGCCTATAGCCCCAGCTACTTAGGAGACTGAGGCAGGAGGAGCACTTGAGCACAGAAGTTTGGGCTCTATCTGGGGTGACAGAGCAAGATTCTGTTTCCAAAAACAAAAAGTAAAAGAAAAAAATAAAACAAAGCAGAATCAAACATCACTCATTCATTCATCATCAGTATTTATTGACTACCTTTTCTATTTAGATAACGAGTTTGGTTTTTAAAATATTAAAATAAAATAGGTGAGTTGTTACAAAAACAAATACTATAATAAGGTGACCAGATGTCCCACTTTTGGTAGGACAGTCCCAATTTTTAATAATTTGTCCCATGTCCCACAGCATTTTTAAAAAGTCCCAATTTTTGGAAAGAATGCAGGACAAGCTAGGGAAGGGCAGGACAATGGAAAGGGAATATATGGTTTTCGGCTGCTGAAAAGGTTAATGTAACTCCATGTGGGAATGAAGAGGTTAAAGTAAACCTCTTCCTTTTCATTTGGAAATGAAAAGGCTAATGTAAACTCCCTACTCCCCTCCTGGACAAGGTCACCCAGGTGGACAGGTGCCTTACTCCTTTGAGCCACAGGCTCTGCCCTATACATAATTTTTTAAAATGTATTATATTTGTAAATTGTACTTATATTGAAATTTAAAAATATATATATTACAATACTATTTTTGTGTTCTATGAAAATTTTTGTTGCTCCACATAGACCAAATTTTTAATTAAGAAGCTCCCCCCCATACCCCATCAATGGTGTCCCACTTTTCCAATGTTAAAATCTGGTCACCTTATATTATAATGAACAGTTTTAATACAGTCTAATGACTGGCATACCAAAGATTACATACGAGGTACAGAAAAGAAGCTCTTGGAAATGAATACTTGTTTTAGGGATTCTGAGAAGGTTTCATTGACGGGAGGGAATTCCAATTAATCATTACAAGACAAACAGTTTTATGTCTGGCAGTAAGTAGTGGTGGAAAAGGCATTCCAAACAGAAAAACTAATTTGTGTGAAGTCTAAAAAGAGCTGGAAAGAGTATGACATTTTCAGGGAACTAAAATAGTTTGCTGTTGTCGAACTATAATGTACAGAAGAAAAAAAAAAATATGAGGCTAGCAGGTAGTAGACCTTGGCCATATCAGACACAGTGCTGTTAATGCTGTTAGGTGAGATAGACACACCAAGAAGCAGTAATCAAGTACTGTGCTTCCAAATAAGAACTCAAAGGAGTCAGAGCTGGAAATCTAGACAGCAGTATTTTCAGTATCTCAAATGGTACCTACCAAAAATGGCAGTTCAAACCATGGGCAGGATAGCTAAGCTGGAAGAGAAATATACATGCCATTTCATTTGGACACTAATATTGAATATGCAGATCAAAAGAAAAAAAGCTATAAAGATAGAAGGACAATCAACAATGAATAAGTATTTTTTCAGATATCTCCAGAAAAGTAGATTTGAAGCACTGAGTCACTAACTCTGCCAAAGGCCAAAGAGGTCAAGTAAAATAGAATTGAATATATGCTTAGGATTTGGCAACCAGCAGGCCACAGTGTGTATTGAGGGAAATTCAATGGGGAGCCAGTATTGCAATAGACATTTATAAATCTGTAGCAAAGAACAATTTTAAAGCTACGTTTTCCAATTTTAAGAGCCAGAGACTTGAGAAAGAAAAGGATTTTGTGAGCGCTAAAAGCTTGATTTGTACATATCAAAGTTTAAAATCCAAAGGATTTGCAAGTTTTCTTGAAGGGAAAAATATTTAATAAAATTATGAGCTTTTTCCCAAACAAAAACTGAAAGAGATAATGCAAGTCTAACACAGAAATGCTTTAGGAAAAAAAGAAGTTAATGGGACAGAACCACTCTTTAGAAGCTAGTGGGTCACTAAAAGTATGACTAGAAACTTTGAAAGAATATAGGGGATTGGAGAGGAATAAAGTCTATTGTCAGGCTTCCCAGTTCAGTTTTAGAGAAACAGTTTTATTTTGGCACTCAGAGTTCTGTGAGTGTGGCAATTAAAAAAAAAAGCAGTGGGGTAAAATAAGCAGCCAGGTTTTCCCCAAAGTCCATGCCCACTTTGTCCAGATCTAAGAAAGTCTAAAACTTTAAAAAATCTGACAGAGAAATTTGCACCACAGATTATGATCTAATTCTCTCTGAGAGCTGTTGTTAGCTTTTATCTACATAATAAGACTGTCTCTGGCCATGCCTTTCTTTCTCTCTCCCATAGATAGCCTGTCTTGTCCTGCTTCAGAGCTCTACTCTATCTATAACCTTGAGGTGGTATAAAAATAATCAACCATTTGGCCTTTTATTTGAGTTTTCACATTTTGTATGACACCCACACACATGTGTGTTAATAAATTTTGTATGACTCTTCTCCTATTAATCTTCCTTTTGGCAGTTGATTTTCAGGGAAACATCAAGAGTAGTTTTCCCATGGCCGCCATGTTTTTGGCACCTGTGATCAGCACCAGAACCTTTCTACACTTCTGGAAGCCATAGACCAAGGAACCCAGGATATGAGAAGCTAGCAGAACGGTAAGAAGTTTTTACCAGTTGTAATCTGGTCTCTGTCTGTGGAATTCAGTTGTGCAAATGGCAAAAGTCACCATTTATCTCTTTTTTGCTTCCAAATTTAAGATTGGTGGAAGAAAAATGTGTAAGTAGACTAGTCTTACTTGTAGCAACTCTGTATACATCTTAATAAGAATATTCATGTTCCTTGATCCTTTTTCTCCCAGTAATAATCTTTCTTTTTTTTCTTCTTTTTTTCCCTGGTAATTCTGTCATCAGAGATATTATAGGCTCTGAGATAAAATCTGTATGGGGTTCCCCTCTGTTTTATGTGCTTGAAAGTTTGACTTATGACAAGGTGGAAGGGCTCTTAGTCTCACCAGGTGAGGGAGGGATTTGAGTCACATCTGGTAGTCAGCCCGAATAGATTGGTAAACACAAGTCATGTAAAATATTAAGCAGTGCGCACTTTGTTCCAAATCTCCAACCTGTCAGGGGACTTTGTGTTAATTAGAAGTCCCATCCTAAGGGGCTTTGTGGCTCAATCCTTATTACCTGGTCAGTCCTGGGAAAGTTCAATCCCAAAAGGGCCTGCCACAGATTAACAAGTCAGTGACTGGTGGCCACCTTACAAATTTCTGGGATGCTGGCAACACCATATACTCAGCACCATGCTTAAACTTATGTGGAAACAAGAATCTTTTACTATCTACCTATTTCTGGGAGTACACCTTGGAGAGAGTCTTCTATCCTGTTTAAAAATCTGACATAGGTCTAGGGTAATTAAACCTGGAGAGTTATTTCTTAGACTTTCCATGAGAAAAGCTAATTGATTCAGATCACTTATGAAATAAATAATTTGGCTATATTTAAATGAAAACGTTTCAGACAATTCACCTTAAATAGCTATCTTATCAGTGCCTATTAAAAGATTCCAAAGGAACAGGTAATCTTAAAAACTCTTTCGGCAAGATCTTTTAAAAATCAGAAATCGGATTTAAAACAAAGGTAAAACCCTTTGTATTTTCAAACCACCTGCTTTGACTCTTCTGAAGAATCTACAAAAAGGCATGAAGTTTAGTGGCTGAGTATCCGTGCCTACACTTCTATGGCCTGGGTTCAATTCCCCACCAGGGCACCAGTCCCTTGGAAATGTAAGTCCTTTAACTTAGGGAAAAAAAGAAACATTAATGAAAATTTAGTTTGATACTTAGATGACTTTCAACCTTTGTGGTACCAATTCATTTTATAATCCTTTCTACTCGCATGGATAGCTTTTGATTTCCTGTCACACTGACTGTTTTTTAATCTTCTGTCTATAGGGCACATGGCTTGTTGGGCCTTTGTGTGCAGACAGTCTAGAGAACATGGCTGGACAGAAATGTGCATTGCCTGTCAGTGCTGGGACAGTGAAACTTTCCTTGGTTTGAGTGTTGGTGGGAGTGTTCTGGATCTTGGGAGGGTTCCAGCTTTTGCTCCCTCTTTAGTGACTTGGGTGAAACCCTGCAGGGATGCTTGATTTTGGTCTCACATGGGTTTATTTGCTATTATTTTGAGGTATTTACTTAGGTCTACCTTTGACTTAAAATTTTGATTTGCATTTTATAGATACTCTTTTCCGTTTGTTTTACTCCCTGTAAGGGGCTGATGACCCATATCTCCCACCACTGATGGGATTTAAAGCAGTAGCCTCACCCCACCCCCAGGGTGTAGCTGGAAAGACTAATCCTTAGATGCTGTTCTCCAGGATCCAGTGAAAGGCTGATTGCTCCCAGGATAGAAAGCTTGCAGCTTGCATATTTAAAAGGTTTTGTTGTTGTTGTTGTTGTTGTTGTTCTTTTGTTTTGTTTTGTTTTTTAATTTCAGGGTGATGGGAGATTACAAACAACCAGGTCAAAATATTTGATTTTGTCAGGTGGAGTCCCTCTTGTGGTTATGTACCGCACTTAAAAGATGTGCCAAACACCCCCACACCATGCCCATTCAGTGGGAGCACCCCACCCCCATCTACTCTCCGCCTCCCTTGTTACCCCTTCCCCCAACTTGAATTAAAATGAATTTTTCTCCTATGTGAGCACGCATTAGAATGTCTGCTGCCTTCATATTAGTATTGAGCACGATGGATAATTGCTTTTCTATTCTTGTCTATGGTTTTGTGCCTTTGTGGTCCAAGGTCTAGAGAGGTGGCCATGGTGAGGCCTGGGCACATATACGTGTCCACAGAGCCTGAACCACCAATTATAGGGCAAAGTCATGCCCAATATGCATGCACCCCACCCCCCAGCCAATCCAGTTCTGTTTCCTGGCCATGCTATGAGAAGGTGGCCTCTCTAGACTTCTTCACAGTTTTGTCCTCTGTCCTGGGCTCTACACCTAATTCAAAATAATTAAAATTGCTTACTTTCTAGGTTTTTCACTAAATGTTAGGGTGTCTAAGACTTAAAATTATAATTAATGTCTGTGATTAAAACTATTAGATGGAAGAGAAAATATGGAAGAGAAATAGTTATTTATTCAGAGTATATAAGGAAGGTAGGTTATATTTTTAGAAATAAATGTTATACAGAAGACATAAGCTTGTGGTTTTTGTTAAAGAAACAAATTATTTTGTCTTGTTTAGAAATTATGTAAAGAATCTCTCAAATTGAAGACAGAGAAAAATAATGACATTGATAAAATTAAATGGATATAAAAATTAAAGAAACAAAAAGAAAATGAAAAAATTTATAACAATTTGCAAAAGGTTTATGGAAATTTTATTTGTGTGGTCAAAGCTGATTAAAATTGAATGGATTCATGTATAAAGTTTTATTAAAATTAGCTTTAGTATTACTAATACATTAATACAAAAGTAAAATTTGTTTTTCTCTTTTAACAGTATTTTGTGTAATATTAATAAGAGATAATAAAATATTCTTCACTTTTTGAGTAAATTGCAAAAAAAGGAGAAACAGCTATGTGTACTTCAAGCTATTTTTATTGGATTTATTCATATAGATTATACTATTAATATGTTTTATAAATTTATAGGTTTGTGCTTGCTTTGGCAGCACATATACTAAAATTGTAATAATACAGAGAAGGTTAGCATGGCCCCTGCACAAATTGTATAGTTTTCTGAAAATATGTCTTACTATACATTAACAGTCATCGTTATGACTATGATATAAAATTTTTGTAAGCCACAGAAAATAACTGAATTCCATTGTCAATTGCATCATTATTAACTCTTTTAGATCTCTCATGGTGGTCATTTTAGGCCAGTTGCAGTGACTATTACCTATTATCTTAGCACTGTGGTAGGCCTAGGTGGAAAGATCACTTGAGTTCAGGAGTTCAAGACCAGCCTGAGCAAGAGTGAGATCCTACCCCTACTAAAAATAGAAAAATTAGCTGAGTATGTTGGTGGGCACCTGTAGTCCCAGCTTCTTGGGAATAGCTTGAACCCAGGAGTTTGAGGTTGTTGTGAGGTAGGCAGAACCTAGGCAGCAGAGAGAGATTCTGTTTCAAAAAAAGAGGTCATTTTAAGTCTTGTTCACAGTAAATTGCTTTATTTTAATTTTGTTCTTTATAGAAGCTCTTTTCAAATCCTAAGTGTTATGTCTTAAATAAGGTTCATAAAAAAAAAAAAAAACTTTCACAAATGCAGGTTTCTGACAACTTTTGAGAATTTTATCATTGACTAACAATTTTCAGAACTCTAATTTTAAAAAAGGACTCTCACTCATATAATTGCTGATTAACATTAAGTAGAACAAGGGATTAATTATATACTACTGAACTGATGAAGTACTAAAATAATTTTTATGGCTTTTTTAATTTAAAACATTGTTGATTTTTTTTTAAGTTTTGTTTTCCAGATTCAAGAAAACTTTCTTCTCTTTTAACCTTTCTGTAGCTTTACAGAAATTTGTTAATGTCTACATTTGATAAAGAAATTGAACTGGGGCAGTGTCTGCGGCTCAGTGGGTAAGGAGCCAGCCCCATATACCGAGGGTGGTGGGTTCAAACCCAGCCCCAGCCAAATTGCAACAAAAAATAGCCGGGCATTGTGGTGGATGCCTGCAGTCCCAGCTACTTGGGAGGCTGAGGCAAGAGAATCAACTAAGCCCAAGAGCTGGAGGTTGCTGTGAGCTGTGATGCCACAGCACTCTACTGAGGGTGACAAAGTAAGACTCTGCCTCTAAAAAAAAAAACAAAAGAAAGAAAAAAAGAAAAAAGAAATTGAACATTTATCTTTCTATTTTCTTTACAATTTTGAAACTATTTTTGAATGTTTTATTTTATGACAATACAGATATTCACATAAGTTCGGTAAAAATTTGGTTTTTGTATTCTCTTATGGCTGGATACAATTGGAGACATTGGTTTTTTAACCACAGTGTGACTAGAATGTCATATTTTCAAATATGACAAGACTGATGAGGGATTGAAGTTGGCTTTATAAAGCCAGTAGACCTGAAGAAAGACTAGCCTGGTACCATGCATACACCATTCTTTTACAAGGTTCCTAATCTTGTTTTAAATAAATAATCTCACTTTCTTCAAGGTATTTAAGGAACATTGAGCAAAGAGACATCTACTCAAGTTGTACAGGTATTTCAGACACAGTTTTTGGCTTGCCTTTTAAGCTTTGAGATATTTTTAAAAACATAATCAGAAATTTCTTGTGAGAAAATTCCAGCAAAGCCAACTTATAAGCTTATTATATAAGGTTTTTATGGAAATAATCAGGTCAAGTTAACAAAACTAAACTTATTTTACAAATAAATTGCTCTTAATGTTACATAGACAGTGAAAGACCTCCAGCTCTCCTGCAGAAACAGGTGGGTGCCCCACCTTGGTGTCACCCTAACTGATTGCCACACCAAGTGGAAGAAGGAATACCCTGCCAATCTGCAAATAAGAACTTAGCAAGCCAACTGCAAAAGAATGCAGAGGTTCCCAACCTTTGAGCCAAACAGGGCAGGTCTCGAAGTTAACCTAAAGTAAGCTAAGGCTAATAATTATCATGTCGTTAGCTTAAATTTGCACTAAAGTTTGCCTCCCATCCCCTCCCCCAGTGGGCTTTCAGAGAGGCTCAAGGGAGATCTGAATGTGCAATATGACTCAGGTTAGAAACTACCAACTGTCCATCAAAGTGGTTAGATGGTGACATCTGAACCATATATGATAAAGAGGACATAGCCTAGACAATATAAAACAGGATCCAAGACCATAATAGAGGCCTCCAGTTATGACATGTGGTCCATTCACTGTCTGTGATATATGTTATCTTACCTTGCTCAATAAATTTTCCTTTTTGTTTGCCTTGCTTATAGTGTATCTGGTCATTCTTCAGGGAAGAACACACCAAGAACCAAGACTCAACATTAACATAACTATTTCTGGTAAAAATGGGGAGGACTATGGGGGAAAATTATGTTTCAGAAGAAAGCTATAGTGCACCTGTTATTGGAGTCCATCATTGTGATGGAATAGACAAGGACCCTCCCCCCATTTTCTAGGTCAGGGTGAGCTCAGAAATCAGTCTCATCACAGACCCCAACTCTAGGCACAGACAAACCCTTTCTAGGCTGTATTATCCGGACACAGTCTCATAAAAACTGGCATGGCTATTATTCCACCTGGAGCTACCACTTTCTCCCTCCATCCAGTAGCAGAGAAGAGCTAGTTGGAGCAAAGACCAAAAGTACCAAATTCCTCTCTGCTCTATGGCAGTTTTAAAATAAATTTCTGCCAACAGATCTCTGTCACCAAACAACTGTGACACATTTCAGATATACATTCCATCTCTTCAAAATCCCCTACTCATAGGGCAGGAAAAGCAGTATATAAACCACTGAACAAATAGACCAAGTGGGTGTCCCACTCTGCTCCCTATTCACTACAATGTAGGCTTCTTTATCTATCTTTTATCTTTCAATAAAATCTGTCCTTTTAGCTTACTCACATTGATACAGAGTTTCCCTCATTCAGGGTCAGACAAGGACCCTCATTATTCAGGCCTAACCAAGAACACTTTTTCTCTCCAAACTGCACTCTCTGAATACAAGTAAGATAGGAGAAAAGCAATTTTTTCAGCATGTCATGTTAGCTAGGCCCTTTCTGGAGTGGACCTCCTGCTGCCTTTTCCTGGAGCTGGAAGAACTACATTCATTTGTTAATATCCTCATTCATTCACTAATCAACATTGAAGTTGGCCAAGTCCCAGCCAAATGTAATTCTCAAGTTCTCCCTATTTATAAAACAATATAAAACCCCTAAATGAAAAATTCTATTTGCAAGGAGATTTCCCACTTGGGTCTCCCCACCTCTGCCAGAGGCTCCAGTGCTTTTGATTCCTCCTATTCCTTTTTATCTAATAAATCCTATTATCACTGATCTCTGTGGTCCATGGGTTCATTCTTCGAATCTCTGAGACCAAGGACTCACTGCAGAAAGAAATTCCAGTAACAGCATGGTCTATGGATTCATTGTTCGAATCTCTAAGACCAAGGGTTTGGCAAAGAGAGATTCCGGTTACAATTGTCATTTTTTTTTTTTTTGAGATTTTTATTATCTGGACTAAATACTGAATTTTCAGTTTTCTCCAATAGCTTCAACTCTCCAGACTAATATTTTTAATTTTTCTCCCACCTCTCTAAGTTGGAATCACTAGAAGTTAAACCTTTTACTTCAGTCCCTCCAAGCTAAAGTTAGCCAACCTGGCCTTAAAGAAAAATCATTGAAACAGCTTATATTTGGACAAACTATGAACACACAAACTGTACACCAGAAAAATTCTGTCAGATTCCCACTAATCATTGCAAGTGACTGCCCTCCAGACTCTAAAAAACTTGTATACAGACTACTCCAGACATTACCCTTTGTTCTGCATTCATAGAAATGTCTCTTGTTAAAGATCTGTTTGCTAGCATCATACCCAAAGGCATCATATGTCCAAGAGCCCAGAGATAATGCCACCTCCTTGAATGAGACCCAATTGTTTAGCTAAATAGATCTGTTCTCAGGACTAAGAGATTGTTTAAAGAAGATATGGGATTACATAGTTAAATTTGTTCTTTTCTGCTTATCCCAATCTGTTTTTCACCCCTTTTTCTATCTCTTATCTCAAACTTCTAATCCAAATCTCCATAGCACCAATCCTAGGTTAATATGTGAAGCTTTCTAAAAATAAAAATTTCTAATGCAGGGGGAGCTAAAAGAAACCAAAAATAGTTCACCCCTAAATAGATTTGTTTGGCAACTTTCCAGATGGCTATTAGAGGACCGAAGGACAGGAGTAGGTCTGTAAACTTGCCCTTATATGAAGGAGAATTGCATTTGTTGAGAAAATCTACACTGGGAAAATAAACAAGGGGCTTTCCCTGAGGCCCTTATACACTTTGTCTGGATCTAGGAAAGATTAACTTAGAGCCTAACACCTTTGAAATTATGACAGAGAAAGCTTCAACATAGATTACCATTTATACCTTCTGTGAACTGGTATCCATGAGGTTTCATGTACATAGCAAGATTGCCTTTGCCTCATAATTTTCTCCTTCCCATAACTTGTCTTGTAATGCTATAAGCCCATATTCTTTCTTTACACTCATCATGGTATAAATCAGTATAAATCATTTAGCCTTTTCATTGAACTTTCATACTTTGCATGATTCCTGTGCACACATGTGCATTTTGATAAATTTTCTATGCCTCTCCTTCTACTAATTTACCTTTTGTCAGTTGATTTCTAGTAAACCTTCAGATAAAGAAGGACAAATTTTCCCTTGGTACCTACCTATTATTTCCACTAAACTTAATTGCAGTAAAATGAAAAAATGAATTACAAAAGTATATATAGAACATGTTTTTGAAGTATAGATATGTTTGAGGCAGAAAATGCAGTAACAACTTAAGGAAAACCAGAGGAAAATTTACCTTTTTCTCTTTCTTATTCTTTTTTTTCTCTACTCCCCTCCCCCTTTCATTTTATTCCTTTCTTTCTGTATTGGGCATATTTATATTGAAGCCTGACTTGAAGCCATTTAAGTGTATACCCCAAAAAGAATGGATAATTGATGAGGCAATGTCACAAAGATAACTTTCCTCTGAGAATAAAGAAAAGACATAAGGCTAGATGAGGATTCAGCCATGTTTGAAAACTGAATGACAGGTGGTTACAGACAAGAGGATTCAGGAAAGATACAGAGGCAAAAGCAGAACTCTTTGATGACCAATATTTTTTGCTCTTGCAAAACATAACTAACAAAGCCCTAAGAATTTCAATTTACCAAAGGATGGGTCTCTGCTAATTATTACTGGTTAAAATTTAGACTGTTACTAAGAAAATTTAGGTTTATGAATTTATTTGCATGTGTGTAGGAGATGTGTAGAAAGTTCAGTTATTGAAGAAGTAGAGGTGGGAAACACGAGGCAAATTTTCAAATTTCTTTCTTTCTTTATTTTTTTTTTGAGATGGAGCCTCAAGCTATTCCCCTGGGTAGAGTGCCATGGCATCACAGCTCATAGCAACCTCCAACTCCTGGGCTCAAGCGAGTCTCCTGCCTCCACCTCCCAAGTAGCTGGGACCAAAGGTGCCTGCCACAAAGCCCGGCCATTTTTTGGTTGCAGCCATCATTGTTGTTTGGCGGGCGGGCTGGGGATTCGGAACCCACCACCTTAGGTGTACGTGGCTGGCGCCTTAGCCGATTGAGCCACAGGCGCCGAGCCAAATTTTCAAATTTCAACGATCCTCTGACTCTCACTGGAAAAAAATAAATTAGGTAGTTGAAGCAAGGAAAGAGGAAACTGAAAGATAATACAATAAAAATGTATGAATAAACAAACCCAGGCTAAAGATTTTAGAATTTTAATGGAGGAAGGGGATTCAGAATATGAGGTATGATTAATCAAAAAATGTTGATACAGAATTCCCTTCTAAGGGATGAACCCCCCAACTCTATGCCCATGTAGTCTCACAGACCAGCTTGAATATATACCACATTCTACAGACTGAATCAGGTTCATAAAACCAGCCTGACCGGTGACCCATATGAGCTACAAGTCTGGGAGCAGAGAACACACCCTAAATTAAATCACATTCCTACATAGGGGCAGTTTTAAAGCTAATTTCTGCCCTTAAGCTCCAAATGATTATGACATTCCATCTCTTCAAAACCACCTTGCCTGCAGGACAGGAAAAAGGGTATATGAACCCTAGACACAGACAGAAGGCCCAGGTAGGCTACCCCCTCAAGAACCCTTGGATTGCCAAAGGCTCTGACCTTTCCATCCTGATCTATCAATAACATCTGTCCTCTCACTTATTTGTGTGGTACATGGTTTTATTCTTTGAATCTCTAAGACCAAGGACCCAACAGAGAGAGAGATTCAAGTTACAATCTGACCAAATATGATGATAAAATCTGTGTGTGCATGTGCAGGTGTTTTCATAGGATAAAGGTGGTAGTCCATTAGTTGATGATACATTATACAGAGTTGTTAGGATATCCAGATATGAAAAAAGGTAGCTCTTTAAGGTTTTGAGTAAAAAATTATAATTTCCTTAAGTAAGAGACTGGATCAAATGGTATTTTGGAAGGCCTGGGTATTGATTAGATGGTGGGGATCAGAGAAACTAAAATGTCAACTATTTCTATAACATTTCTTACAATAAATTATGTGAATGATAAGTTGCTATAATAGACATAATCAGAATATAGGATAGCAAATTGTGAATTAAATTTAATTTTGGACACATTGAAATTTATGTACAAATTTCTGCTTTAAATATTACCTCAAGATAATCTAAAAATTTTGCATAGTCTATTTATACTTAGACGATATGCATATATTCTGCAGCTTTTACTTGTTTTTTAAGCATTAACAATACACACAAAAAAACTAAATATAACTTCATGCAAATATTAGCACATAGTTTTGTAAAAGCACCAACAATAGGGTTCAGATAAATTAAATTAACATCAAATTTACCTCTTTTGTGAATAACTGGGCCCCTTTTGTTATTTCAGATTTTATTTGACTTCATCTTTAATTTATTCTGTCAAACACACCAGTAATATTATTTCCACAGAGCCATTTTATTTTGGAAGAAGCAAGATGTCAGAAGGGCACATCCAGTCTAGTGCTATTTTTTTTTCTTAATTTCTCTCTTCAAAAAAGTTCTATAGGGGTTAATTCACTTGAATTTGAAACAGAAAAGAAAGACTTCCAAGAAAAGGGAGCACTTTCCTTCCCCCATGTAGAGGACTGCTTAGAAAATTGCTAAATTGCTTAGATAGAGTAGAGAGTATAGTATCATTATTTCTCAGCAATATAAACATAAACTTTGCAGTTAAAGCTTTTGTGCCATTGCGTTGACCCTTATAATCTAAACACTGGGAAATAGAATGTGTGACTGCGTTTTAATTAGCCTATTGGCAATTGACATCAGAGTGTAGGCCAGAAATTCTTTTAAAAAGAGATAAAGAAAAGTAGAGGGCTTAATATTGCGCTTTTAAAATCTTAAACTATTGAGATAGTTTAAAGAAATTTGCATTTTACTTTCTTAGGTTAATAGAAGAACCACAATTATGGAATTTTATATCAGAGTGTCCAGAAATTATTCAGAATACCCAATATAATGAGGAGTTCAAAATAATATTAAGCAATTAGAACTGTACCTCTTATTACACTGGCAAGAGTTATTTTAAATCTTAAGTAATTGGAGACTTCCTTAAATTCTTGAATAGCTATTAGTTCTAGTGAAGAAAATATGCCCATGACCTTCTACAGGTACTAGTTACCTAGCAAAGGACCTCAAGTGTATTTTACCCACAAAATTGAAATGGCTAATGAAATTGAAAAGACTGTTTTGCTTTCTTTTGTTTGTAATGCTTTGAAGATTCTTTGGTAATTCCTGTGTATTTTTTTCTATATAAGAATCATAATAGGATAGAAATGTAAACCCAGATTACACACTAATCATTTCTTAGGGATTGTATATAGGCTGTTACAAAAATAAACACTTAGGAGTCTGCTTTTACTTCTCAGGTGAGCAACAAAAGAGGCCGCTAAAGATAGATCATACATCCACAAAGACAAATTTCAAAGGAATAAAAGGCGTAAATGTAAAGACAATAATAATGAAAGCAATGATAATAATTCAATGACCTATGATGAAAAGAAAGATGTATTCTTTTTATCTAGATCAAGGAAGGTACTCCTATTAAATATCATCTGAAATATAGATGCAATGGAAGGGGGAAAAATACAATCATTTACAAGAAAAAAGACATCATAAACAAAGTAAAAAAGAAGTAAAGTAATAACAAACTTAAGAACATATGTATAATTTATGTCATAGAAAAATGGTAGCTCCTAAAGGTTGAGAATAAAAAAAAAAATCAAATTCTTAATGAGCTACAGATCTGAGAAAACAAAGAATTTTTAGTAAAAACATAAATTTTCTTTAAATGCATGAAATGATATGTCTCACTCAAAATAAGGTATATATTATATGCAAATCAAAATGAAAACTAGATATTATATCTAGCTTAATACATTTGCAAAACTCCAAACTTTTAGAATGTACTCCACTGTGCTTGTGGGGGAAAAATGTATTCTACTCTGGCAATATAAAATGATTAGGTAAATTGTTGCTCATTGTGGTATTATTAATAATAACAAAAATGAGAAACAGTCCATGATTCCATCAATAAGGACCCGAATAAGTTATAAGTATAATCATATATTAAAAGCACATAATTTCAAAAAACAGTAGAAATTCTATCTGTCATATGGATACATGTGGAAAAAAAGCAATATACAGATTAGTATGCAAAGAAATATACTTGCGCACATACACCTTAGTTTTATTTGCAAAAAATATATGCTATATTAATATTTAATATGTGCAGAAAAGGCATTTAAGTGTATCAAACATACATTTCTAATAAAAACTCAGCAAACAAGGCATATAAGGGACATTCTTAAATCTGATAAAGGTATACACAAAAACACTTAGTGCTAATGTCATACTTGACAGTAAAAGACTGAATACTGTCTTCAAAAGATCAGGAACAAGGGTGTACTCACAACTTCAATTCAGTGTTGTACTAGAGTTTGCAGTCAGTGCAATAAGAAGAAAAATAAAATCATCCAAATAGAAAGAAAGAAGTAAAAGTATCATTATTCATAAACAATAAAATGCTCTTCTACATAATGCATAAAGGCTAATGGCCACCATAAAAGCAACTAGAATTAATAAGTGAGTTAAGCCATTATTCAGGACAGAAAATCAATAGACTAAAACAAATTTTGTTTTTATTCTAACAAAAATCACAAATTTAAATTAAAAATACTATTTCTAATATTATAAAAATTTTTAAAAATATGAAATAATGAAATCTAACAAAATGTGTAAAAAATTTTGTACACTGCTATACACCAAACATCACAGAGAGAATTTAAAGAAAACCTAAATGAATGATAAAACATACCTTGTTCATGAGTAAGAAGACAGTATCATTAGGATGTCAATTTAACCTAAATTGATCTGTCGATTTGATTCAATCCCAATCCAAATCCCAAAGGACCTTTTAAAGATAAAACTCAGTGACAAATTGATTTTACAATTATATAAAAAATCTGAAAGTCTTGGAAGAGTCAAAACAATATTGAAAAAAAAATTGGAAAATTAACATTTCCTGACTTTCTACAATAAATCTACTATAATCACGACAATGTTGTATTGGTATAAAGATAGATAGGTGAGGCATTAGAATAAAATGGACAAATCAGACAGTTATCTACACGTATATTGACAAGTCATTTTCAAGAAGACAAATGATACTGGAAAAAAAAAAAAGAAAATCGGCTCAGCGCCTACGGCTCAAGTGGGTAGGGTGCCAGCCACATATACTGGAACTGGTGGGTTTGAATCGAGCCTGGGATGACCAAACAGCAATGACAACTATAACCAAAAAATAGCTGGGCTTTGTGGTGGGCACCTGTAGTCCCAGCTACTTGGGAGGCTGAGGCAACAGGATTGCTCAAGCCCAAGGTTTGAGGTTGCTGTGAGCTGTGATGCCACAGCACTCTACCCAAGGTGACAGCTTGAGACTCTGTCTCAAAAAGAAAAGAAAAGAAAAAGAAGAAGAGAAAATCTTCAATCTGTAATTTATCATATAAAAATATTATCTTAAAATGGATAATAGACAAATTTAAAACTTAAGAATCAGAAAACTCCTAAAAGAAAACATTGAAGAAAAACTCTGTCATTTTGGACTATGAAATACCTATTTGACACACTATCAAAAACATGATCTAAAAAGAGAACAGATTAATAAATTGGAATTCATCCAAGTGAAAAAAAACTTTTGTCTTAATAATATACTTATAAGACAGATAAAAAAAAATCTAGCCACAAATTAGGAGAAAGTATTTATAACGTATATATATGATAAAATTCTTTTATATCCAAAATATTAATAATTCTCAAAGCGCAATAATGTACAAATCAACAGGATTTTAAAAATTGGCTAAAGATTTGAACAGATACTTCTTCAAAAAGATATACCATAGCATACATGAAATAAAATTATCAAAAGCAATATTCAACATGCAAATATCTTTTTCCAGTAAAGTACCACAAGAATGGGAAAGCAAATATCCAATGTACTCAATGATAATATGAACCCAGACTATCTAATACACGCCCACATAAGAGAAAAACTCAATCCAATTCACATTGTGGGAAGGAGAAAAGAAGGAGAGGAAAGAGGGGAAGAAGGGAGGGGACTGGTGTACTCTCACTTAATGTACAATGTAAGGGTATATGGCACACCTTTTGGGTGAGGGACACAATTACAAGATGGATGCTACCTAACATACACAAAATTGTAACCTAGTTGTTTGTACCCTCACGTGAAACTAAAATAAAGAAAGAAAGAATAAAAAATAAAATGCAATAGTCAAGCATATACTTATTCAAATGCCTGAAAAGTTAAGGAACCATAATTATTCTATGTTGCTAGTGAGAATTTAAAATAGTACAATCACTTTGTAAAGCAGTTGATCGGCTTCTGAAAAAAAAAAATAAATGTATAACGTGCACGTGTAATCTAGCAGTTTCACTTCTAGGTATTTGCCCAAGGATAATGAAAGAATATTTTCACGTGAAATTCTGTTCACAAATGTTTTTTACAGATTTTTTTTTTGTAGTAGCCACATACTAAAAAGAATTCAAATTTCCATCTGCTGGGAAATAGATTTAAAAAGTGTGATATATTGTTCTTACAGAATACATACTAAGCAGTAAGAAATATTAATACTCATAATGACATGAATCCATTTCAAAATCATCATAGCAAGTAACTGAAGTCGAACACAAAAGACTAAGTACTGTGGACCACTAACATAAGATTCTCTAACTGGCAAACTGTAGAGATAGAAAACAGATGAGAAGTTGCCTCATGAAGAGAAAAGTGTGGGGACAGCTGTATGGCCAGGAGTCTGGAGCTACGGCTTGTATAGGCATGAGGAGACTTGGCTGAATGATGATCATGTTCATTCTCCTGATTGTGGTGAAGATCATAGATATATAGATGAGTTGATATTTACCCAAGTGCACATGTTCAACATGTGTGCTTTGTTAAATGTTAACAATACCTCAGTAAAACTGAAAAAATAATAAAATGAAAATGAAAAATATTCCATAAGAATAAGCTTTACAGAACCCTTTGACTATTAATAAAGAATACTACTTAGAAAGGATTGACCCATTCTAAAATATAGAAACCACTAATTTCAAAATAATATTAAAGAGATAGTGAGGGAGGGGACAAAGAAAATAAATCAGCATTTATTCTACATTTCCTTTGCAAACTATGTTTTAGGATAACTAAATCGATGAATCTAAGCATACTAAGTATAAAGTTATTGCCTATGGAAAGAAAAGTCTTAGCTATTCAATATGAAATAACTCTTAAATAAAATCATTAGATAAATGATCAATGTGAAACTTTACAATGGGGGTTCATAATGACCTACTATACAATTGTAGCATCACTAAAAGTGGCCCAATGAGATTCATATATGCTAATGTACTGATTTACTATAATGTGAGGAACCTGTGGTCTCAAAGACACACGTGACCCTCCAGATCCCCAAGTCCAGTCCCTTAGTAAAATCTGAGTGTCACAGAACAATTCTCCTTATTAAAAAGCATTTGTTCAGTAAAATTTGTGTTCAGTCAAAAGGTCTCACTCATAAATCAGGAAGGCCATATGTGGTCCCAAGGCCATAAGTTCCCCACTCCTTTATGCAAATTCTTCAACAAGTTAATGATATAAAGAAAGGAAAGGTGACTTATTTTGGATTCTGATTGGAATAAGCATTTTAAAATATGGCTAAATATTAGATGATAGTAAAGAGGTAGCATGAATTTTATTCAGTGTAAAAATTAGCCTTATTTTTATGTAAAAATGTGTACACAGATTTTGGAGATACATTCTAAGATGGATGAGTGAAATGATCTGTGGTCTTGGTGTTGCTTTAGAATACTGGAACAGCTGTATCAGAAAGCAATGAATGAGACCACAAAATCTGAATAGTTGTTTTGTTCATTATACTCTTGTGTATGTTTGGTAATTTTTATAATCAATAATTTAAAATTACAACCTGTAATCTCATTACTGGGTATCTACCCAGAAGGAAAAATAATCCGTTTACCATAAGGATACTTGCACTAGACGGTTTATTGCAGCTCAGTTTACAATTGCCAAAATGTGGAAACCACCTAAATGCTCATCAACCCAAGAATGGATTAACAGGTTGTGGTATATGTATATCATGGAATAGTATTCAGCCAGTAAAAAGAGAGGAAACTTTACAGCCTTTGTATTAACCTGGATGGAAGTGGAACACATTATTCTTAGTAAAGCATCACAACAATGGAGAAGCATGAATCCTATGTACTCAATTTTGATATGAGGACAGTTAATAACCTAGTATGTGGGGGGGAGTGGGGGAAGGGGAGAACAGAGAGAGACAAGAAGGGAGGGAGTAGGGGAAAGGGAGAGGGAAGAAGGGAGGGGGTGGGGTCTCAGTGTGTGACACACCTTTAGGGGGTGCAAGACACAATTGTAAGACGGACTTTACCTAACAAATGTGATCAGTGTAACCTGGTTTCTCATACCCTCAATGAATCCCCAACCCAAAAAAAAAAAAAAAAAATTCCTGATTCTTTTCAATTAAATTGGCTTTGCTTTTTCATTTTTAACATTTCAAAATATTTAGGGGGTACAAATGTTTTTGGTCACATACTCTTTTGTAGTGCTTGAGTCACAGCTATCAATGTACCCATAACCCAAAATAGTGTTTATTATGCCCATCAGGTAGGTTTTTGCCCCTCTCCACTATTCTACTCTTAATTGATATTTGTTCTTTCTCTCTGTCACTTTCCCGATCCTCAGATAAGGAAATATATAAACGCTGATACAATACCAAACCTGGTATTTAACTAAAAGCTGCTTAAGCAGGTTTTTTTTTTCTTTGATTGTTTTTTGTTTTAACATTTTAAGTAAGTGCTGATGTAGCTTCCTCGGAATTTGACCAGCCCATTTTATGGAAATTGCTCACTGTTCCACAGAGAAGAACTACACAAAAAACATTGAGAGTAGATTAAATGTCTATTTATTCATTCAGAATGGTTTGTGAAATACAACACAAAGATGCATTAGATATTCTGGAATTTCCATACAAATAAGTGATAACTGATTTTTCCATCAGTCATAACTGATTTTTAAAAATGTGAACAACAAAAATCCCCTTACATCTGACCCTTACATTACCTGAGAGTTCCCAAAGTATCAAATCAATTCTCAGTGCATATTATTATTGATATAGAAGATATTGGAAGTAAATATACATTAACTGTGATATAAATGTTATGCTTCACTTTCAGATAAAATCTCTGACAAGTGCTCTGCATACTTACTAGTTCTTTACTTCAAAGTAAAGCAGAAAACAGAAAGATTCTGAAAGCAAATTTATAAAAGAAATTCTAATGCTAAAAATATTTTATTATGTTGTATATTAAATAGAGTTAATTCCAGCATCTTATTATCTTTGATTGAATGTGTTAATATTTATTACATTACTACATACATTTCTATCTCATAGGTGCTGCAAATTATTTTATATATCTTTCTATGGTCAGAAGAAATATACAGAAGAATTTATAATTTTATTTAAAATAAAATTTTGGAATGGATCATAGTTCTTCAATAGATGATCAGTCTACTTTTCAAGAAAATAAAAACTATAAGATTTAGCTGCACAAAAGACACAAAAATTGTGATTTGTATTTAGGGAATTAATAAATCAAAGAGTAAACATAATCAACTATCAAACTCAGAAGGAAAAATTCGACAAATGTCTGATTTCTAGTCTAAAAAGTAAAAATCTCTTAACACTCAGACTCACATGCCATAGAAAATGTTTTCTTACAAATACATCTTTCTTGCATACACAATTAAGAAAACCCTATTTTTGTCAGATTTGTCCTCATTTCTGATAAACTATTGATTGCATTAAAATAAACAATTTAAATACTTCTGCTTAAGTTAGAACCTTAAAAAAAAAAATTACTACAGGGAATTGCAGAAATAAAAGAGTATGTTCCGCTGATACGTTTTTGTTTTGCCCCCCCACGAGCAACTTGTTTGATACCGTACTTTGTGTGGAAACAAATGTCCCCAAACAGGAATACGTATTATTTTCAAGGCTTTTTTTCCAGTTTCATAAAAGTCTGTAGTTTTTATTTTTGGCATAAGGTTTCACTTACCTAGCAGTTAGGATATCATTTATCCTTCAAAAATCTATGTGAAAATCAAAAGTGTTTTGATATCCTCTTCCATAGAGTTCAACAAATAAATATAGAATATCATAAGAAAAATGAATACTACTTATGAAATGTCTGATTTGTGAAAGATGTGAACAATATGACTGTGATTCCCATTTTATAAGAGGCCAGGAGTGGTTGTGTGATCGGATGAAACAGGCACAGGTACACACACATACACACACTGTTGGGAAACCCTCTTCCATCACAGACTTTTAGGAGTCTGAGTTTTTAGCCACATCAGCCCCTCATGTTTGGGCAGCAGAATTAATGTTTGCCCCTGGCAAGGCAAATGAGAAATGTACAGGCTCTGGTCCCTACACACCGGTAACACAGCAGCAGACAGCATTCACAAGTTCCATTACCTCATTTAGTATCTGTTTCCTCATCTGTTAAATGGGATTACAACACAGCAGGATTATTATAAGGCTTACGTTAGACAGTGTATTTGAAATCACACAGGAGGCACTCAAATTTACATTCTCAATTATATGAGTCTCTAAAAGAGAAGAGATTCAGAAATGAGAAAAGGTTGGGGGGTGGGAGAGGCACTTGTGGCTTAAAAGGGTAGGGCGCTGGCCCCACATGCTGGAGGTGATGGGTTCAAACCCAGCCCTGGCCAAAAACTACAAAAAAAAAAAGGAAAGAAAGAAAGAAAAAGAAAGAAAAAGAAAAGAATTCTGAAGGAGACTTAATTTTTTAAAACATTCAGTGATGTTGACATATGACCCAGTTTCAGTTTGAAGAATAAAATACTTCACATTCTTTAAAAAAAAAAAAAAAAAGAAGTCTAAAAAATCACCAATACACAAGAAATCGCTCATAACACTATTACTTTAATGATTGGTGGTAAATGCACTCTTGAATATTGGACGATTTAAAGAGTAGCAAAGTGCTTTATTCTTACAAGGATCATTTGTTCTGTATTTGACAAAAACAACGAACATTTCATTCTGTTTTACTTTTAAATGGATATTATTGTCTTTGTTATTTGACACTGTCAAGTAAAATGTCACACCAATCAGAAAAACCCATTCCTACTTAATAGGTAGACTGCAGAACGGAATGTACCTTTGACTGATTTATGGTTTGAAAACCATCCATAAAGGATGTTGATAGTTCCATTTTTACCAAGTATCAGCACGAGACATTTCACAACTGTTGTTTAAGCAAAACACAACTGTTCATTGCTATAAAAAACAGGAGCAAGTAACAGAATGTTGGTTTGAAAAAAAAAATGCTGTCTATTTACTGAAAATGAGTAGATGTAGCAAGTACTACGTTTTAACCTTTAACTTGGTAAACTTTATGTTCACTAATGATCAAAACATACTGTTTGAATTTGAAGTTGTTGGAACTGAGGGTTAAGATTGAGAACATTTTGGGGCAATGTTTACTAACTTTATTTTTATCAGTGAATTAGCATATGAACCTTGCAAGTATAGATTCTAAAATGCTTTTTCTTTGTCAGAGCCTTGATAGAATAGTCCCCTGAACTTCTTATTCTGCCTATCTTGATGTTGCTTGTTCTCATTTAAATGTTAATATGGTCAGCAAGTCTAATTGCATAACACCTTTCATATCAAGCTCACTCCCAATTAAGGAGTTCAAAAGAAAGAACAAACTTTCTAAACATTTTACAGCTATAATGCTGCTTTACAATCATGTGAACAGATTTCAAATACCCAAAGACAACTTCATGAGAAGAAATTGCTCTGATTCTCTCTTCGTCAGAATGATGTGTTAAGGAATTACACCTCTTTCTCTGTTCTTGGGCTGCTTTTTAAGAGGGGGGTGTGTGTGTGTCTGTTACTGATCACGACAGGAATTCAATAGGAAGTACATTACCCTTGTGTTCTGGGGAACTTAGATTCATGGAATGTATTTGTGTGCTCAAGCATATCAAGACCTGCATAAAAACCAGTGCATTTCCAAAACTCCAAATCGTTTAGTAATCTCTCTTATATCCCATCCCCTTATCAAGGAGAACCACCCCACAACCATTTCAAAAGCTTCAAAAGCCTATCATTTAAAACAAATCTCTAGGAAATCCCTTGTTTTTAATTTCACAGGCTTATTACTTGTGCTTTAAATATAGACACTAATATGGAAATTTAGATTTTAAAAACCGTATGTTCATAGGCACACATACAACCGAAGCAGAGGCTATTAAACGTCTTTGGCTTTTCAATTGCAATCTCTCTGGGTTTTTATCTTTTTTAAAATAAAAATCTGGTAAACCCAACAAAAAGGAGTGTCAAACTAAAGGTCAGACTAATACCTGAGAAGGTGCAGCAATGGATTTAATGGGGGCAAACTGATTACACTAAGTCAGCTTAATTCAAAGCAGCAGGAGCAACAGATGCTGTTGCCTTTGTTTATTTTCCCTTGTTACCAGATGGAAAAGGAGAAATAAATACTAGGACAGAGAAGAAAGCTGCTGAGTTGTGTTTCCACTCCATCTTCGCTTGCTGCAAGATTTTCGCTTGCAAAGTGCTCCAGTGATCTAAGCAAACTGGTTGGTTTAGGAGTCGACTTTCTGTCCCTGCTGACCATCCCAGTCAGAGAAATGGAAGTCGCAGTAAGGTGAAATCACTCACAGAACGAACCGTTGTTTTACCTCATGCAAAATGTGATAATTATAATACATGTCTTTTTTCCTAGAAAATCTTACAGCACCATTATGTATTGTCATGCTGTACTATGTATTTTGTGAAGGCGGGGATCCTGTTTTCTTTTCAGTATACTTTGAGCAACTTGCATTCCATGTCACACGGTAGACTCGCATTCCATGGGGAGGATCTAACATGAAATCAATTTGATTTTTCCAATATTATTGAAGAATCACTGAGCAGCCACTTCATGTCTGTTGTTATCATACTTCAATCCCAGAAATGTGTGGTAGTACTCCTGAGGTCATGTAACCTACCTGGTATCTATTATGTTTTTTATTTCGGATTAGTGTGAGGGTACTAACGATGAGGTAACAATGTTTGTGTTTGTTAAGTAAAGTCCCTGTGCCCCTCACCCAGGAGGTGGTTTATTTTTGAATTCCATCATGATTTCTCCACGAGCTGGTGTATGTCAGGAGGTGTTACCAACAGAAGTACCCAAATGAAGAAAACATGAACAAATAGAAAGAAGCACTGCTTTTACAGAGAGCAGCAGACTAAACAATAAGTGGCACACGGTATATTTTTCTTAGCTTAGCCTACCCAGAAAACAGTTTATGGTGTTTTCCCACCTACCACCACTTAATGGTCATGGTCATTTTTCTATGAAGGATAGTTCCAGTGAGGAATTAAAGGAAACTAGGAATACACATTCAAAGTTAGGAATGATGTGAAAACATATGCCTAGCCTCACCTTCTTTACTGTTTTCTGTCTCTTGTTAAAGAAAGATCCTCCAAGGGGTGGTGAGTGTAGTTGGGAGGTTAAATCCCATTTACACTAACTCTGGGCAACTTGCCCTTTGCAGCGTCTGCTGGGTATACCACAACCCACGTCATATGGTACAGAGCTTCTGTGGGGTTTGATAAGGATGGTAAGACCACACACAATCTCTGCAGATCATATGGGACAAACCTGCATGTCATTAGCAACACTTTGTAAAAGCAGTATATGACCCAGCAGTGGGACGTACCCCAGATCAGGCTGACATATCCCTATGTATCTTACCCTCAATTGAAAGGGAGAAGTGTGAGATTAGTTAGGGTCTATCATGCCATCTCTGAGTTGCTTGTCATCCTCTCTTTCTCTGGGACAAATCACACATGGCAAAGGAGAGAGACACAAAAAGGAAACAAATGAGTAGAGACAGTTTAAGTGACCTTGTGTCTTTGCTCTCATTCCCTTGGGATGTTAGATAAGCACCGGTTCTAACAGCTTTTCTGTCTGAGTCCGTCTACTCCTGGAAAATCTTTACTAGATCACTTTGTTTCAACGGCTTTGAATTGGGATTTCGTTATGGGCAACTGACATGAAGCCTGCGTAATGCAGCATGTATTATTTTCTGCATTTTTTCTGAAAAGAAAATAGAGACATTAAGTCATTTGCTGAGCATAATTGTTTTAGTTGCCCTTTTGACTGCATCATATTAGTCACGCTGTATGTGTGCCGTTGATAGTAATCATTTGGTACATATTTACTGAAAAGGATGACATGGAAAAGTACATGAGGACAATAAGTTGTAATGAATATAGATTAATTTGCTGGATGATTCAAAAAGGACTTAACTATCTTCTAGAGTTTCAGGCTAATCATGAATGCAAGTAGCTGTATATAGCTCTAGACATTTTTAGGCATTTGTAAAAAAGTATTTCACATCAGCCTGTTCATCATTTCTCTTTTTAATAGGAATGGTAGCTAGTGTTTACTGTAGCCTGGTATGATCAAGACACTATGCTTACACACATCACATCGCTCAGCAACCTCAATTCTCTCAACAATGGTGACCCCAATTCCTCTTCCTCAAATGTAGACACTGGTCCTCAAAATGCTTAAGTGATTTTTTGTCAAGTTGTTAGTGTTTCAAGAGACTTGGAGCTATATTCTTGGTGTGTCTGACTTCCTTTGAAATACACCCATGATACAAAATGATAATCTTATATTTATGCTCTAATGGGCTTTGGATACATGAAAAGTTTATGAAATTCAGTATAGATTTGGCAGTAAACTAAGAAATGATCATAACTAAAATGTAAGCATATCATATACCAAGTAACATCTCTCTTGCAGGCATTAATTGAACTAAAATTTTGGGATAAACTCCATAATAGCTTTCCTTAGTTTTGCTCTAAAGCATTCTACAAACTTTAATATTCAAGTTCTGTTTCAGAATACTTTCCCAAAATGTATGTAAGCCACCTGTAATGTTAGTGCTGAAAGAAACAAAGAAGACTTTAATCAATTGTCAGGGCAAACCAAATGAATTAACAGACATCAGGTCTCTGTTCTTCTCTGAAGCATTTGATTACTCTAAATATATTAGTGCATATATTAGCATAACTGTTTCATATATGAGTTGTTGCTCTTAAACACCCATAGCAAAGATTCACATCCTCTTTTGTATCATTTGATTGAATATTTCAATCCATTAAACAGGAAATGGAGAATATATGTGTGTGTGGAGGCATACATAGACATGCATACAAGTTTAAGTGGTAGAAATGCATTGTCTTGGGTAATTTTGATATGCAAATAAATCTTGGTAAACACTGGGAAGTCTTTCTGTCCTGAGTTCGCTTATTCAGATATTTTGACTTATTCATCACCTCAAAAATGTCATAGAACATTAATTCAAACTTTCCTGAAATGTTTTCTAAAGTTCGTATTGTGGCCCACAGGATCCTTATGTGTCTCTAACAATTACACAGCAAGAAGAAAATTTAAAGATGAAGAAGTCTACCTTCACTTGTATAGACAAAATTAAATTGAAAAAAAGCGCCATACATATTAATGAGATACCAACATCTAATCGCAGCCTATTCTCTCATACCTGTTCAATCAATAAAGTGGTACAGAAAATAATGTCACACATTTAGGAATGCTAAATGCTTGTAAACAAATTCACTTATATGTCTTCAAAAGATAATCAGGTTTAATAATTAATTATATTCTCATAGAAAATAGGAGAGATTTGCAGAATTTAAAAAATAAGAAAAGAAATAATTCAGAAACATGAAGAAACATAGTAGAAAAGATTTTCAAATTACCTTTCTGTTATAAATGTAAGAAAAAGCTCAAAAATCATATTCAATATACACATAATAACAAAAATATATACACATATATGTTTATATATTTACCATTTGGGGGTATTGGTCATAATCTTGAATGCTTAAATATCAAAATCCTTAATGGCTAAAATCCCCCAAATCATAATCCCAAAAGACAAAAATCTCACATATAATTCTGAAAAAACAATTTTTAAAAGTGTTCAAAAGACATTTATTTACAAATTTAAAGGGGGACTTATTGAAGAAGCATCCAAAAATATGACCAAACACTTCATTTTATACAATAAAATATGCAGTAATAAAATAACACATGGATTTTTGCCTGTGTAAACACTTAGGCATACTAATGGCAGTTGCACAGTATAAACATTAGGAACAGATAAACTGTGTTCATAAATTCAAAAGAAAATGTATAAACCAATGTCAATATGTGTGGCAATTACATCCACCCAGCTTTATAATTGTGGTCTTCTGAGTATTACAATGACTAAACTAAGTCTTTTGACAAGATTGATCAAAAACCAAGATGGGTCATCATGGCAGATACAGTCATCCCAAGAGCCAAGATCTTCACAAATGTATATATGCAAAAGAATTGCCATCCACTGATTGAGGACATTTCAATGTTTTTATATACACACAAGATGTTTGTATGCCGACTCAATGTTGTGACAATACATTTTTTGTGCAGTCAAATTTGTAAAGAAATGTATAAAATAAATTAGAATGCTCTAAAAGCTTTGACATAATAATTTAATCCTCCTGTATTAGAAATTACATAAAAATCAAATATATAGATAGCAAATTGATACTATGTGTCATACACAAGTCAATCATTTAGCAGGAGCTATTTCTTGTGTTTTTCACCTGTGTTTTCACTTCTATCATCTTTGAAACACCTACTACACTTATATTTGGAGAGTAGGGGTGGTCTACAGATTTGTAATTCTATGCTATTCATTTAAAATCTGGTTATTGCTCGACCACTGCAATTAAGCATTTTCTGCTGTCACAGTTATCTTTCACCCTTAAGTGGACTCATACACTTACTTATTCTTGCCCTTTTGTGGTAGAACAATTTCACCGATCTCTTTCATTACATTTTCAGGGATACAATAGAAGAAATGATATGCAGCTTCCTCAATATCATACCTGTGTTTGTCACGGTTTTCCAGAAAGATGGAACCATTAAAATATGTATATAGACATATGTGAGGGGATTTTTGAGGGGACCTAGCTCATATGATTATAGTGACTAAGAAGTCCTATCACAAGCCATCCACAAACTGTAGACCCTGGGATGCCATCTGGTAATGTGGCTCAGTCAAAGAAAGGTCTCAGAGAGAGGGAAGTTGGTGGTATAACTTTCAATTCATAGCTGAAGACCTCAGGACCCAAGGGCCACTGGTATAAATCCTGGAGTTCAAAGTTTTAATGTCAAAAGTAGCAAAAGAAAAGTATTTCAGCTCTTAGAGAGAACAATTCAGCTTCTGCATTTTTTTATCCCTGGCTCCAGGGTAATTGGATGGTGTCTGCCAACTTTACGGACAAGTCGTCTCCACGTTGTTCACTCAGACTCACATACTAATCTACTCGAGAAACACACTCACAGAAATATTCAAAATAATGCTGTACCAGGTTTTTAGCTATTCCTTAATCAAGGAAGTTGATACCTAAAATAAGGCTATATGTCCACCTCATGTCAATTTGGAACCCATATACATCTCCTAAGCCATACGTAATATCTAAATAAAGACAATTTTGCCTAGCCTGATGCAAACTCTCCTAATATAGCCCCAAACCCACTAATTCCTTCCCCAGAATTTGGCTTCCCGGATTTCAACATTTGGGATTTTAATCTTTTGTGATTGCGACTCTCAGAATTTTAAACCTTAGGGATTTTAGACATTAGAGATTTGATCTTTAGGGATTTTGATCTTTCAGAATTTTAACATTCTGGATTATGGCCTTCAAAACTATGTCTTTTGAGATTATGATTGGCTCCAATCTTTTGTGAAGCGAGTTCTTGAAAAAAATAGTCAAATTTATTTAGTAGTTAATATAACTGGCTGCTATAGATTGAATGTTTGTGCCCTGTCCCCCAAATTAATATGTTGAAACCTAACCCCCAATGTTATGAGGTGAGGCCGATGGGAGGTGACTAACTCCTGAGGGTAAAGTGCTTCTAAGTGAGATTCATTCGCTTGTAAAATGAGACTCCAAAGAGAGCCCGCATCCTTTCTGCCCTGTAAGGGTACAACAAGAACACAGCCTTCCATAAACCAGGCAGTGGGCCCTCACCAACATGGCTGGCTAACAACTTGATCAAAGATTTCTCAGTCTCCGGAACTATGAAAAATAATTTTCTATTGTTTGTAAACTACTTGGCCTATGCTTTTATGGTATAGCAGTCCAAACAGATTAAAACACCTGCTAAATGATCAAATAACATCTTAAAGATATAACACAGCAGATCCTGTGTAGGTTGTTATCCTAACTGGAAAATAATAAAAAAAAAAACTACTAGATTTTGTACTTTGGGAACTTGGTGGCATAAAAATTCAACAGCTATTTTTGAACAACTTTTCTACATAATGAATATGACTGTAGTTTGTTAGTAAGAACTACTCTGTATAAATATATCTTTCCTTTTGTAAAAAGGACAGGCCTGTGTATATATGTATTAATGTATATTATATAATATATTCATGTATATTATAAAATTAGATAACATTTTTATTTAGTAGCCTATAAAATTTCAATAGCCTATTCTGGCTTTGACTAAAAATTAAAGTTAAAAAGAGCACAAGGAATTAGTTTTTAAAATTGTATTATTTACTTTGACATCTGGGGGAACCGATCTTTACAATCCTAACAGATGGCTTGCAACAATCCCACAGTAAATGTCTGACTTTTCTAGTCACATCAATCTTTAGCTGTCGATGACTTCCACGTATTATATACATATTTTTAACATCCCTTCATATAACTTGTCGTATGTTCAACAGTAACAATTACACTCTTTTGGTTGCCTACATCGTCTTTCTTGGTATGACCAAGAAAGGTAATAGGTTCCTACCCTTCCTTCTTTTCTTTTTTCAATGTTTTTAACCAACTGTAATGGATACTTTATCAGAACTCTCAGAAGCCCTTTTCAATGCCTATCCACTCACACTTCAAATTCTGGAAAAATTAACTGAGACGGTAAATGGCTCTGCTTCTCATCAAGGATTGTCCTTAGCCTCTGGGAACTGCCAGCTCAGGAGCTACCCACAACCAAGGACGGAATGATGCAAAAAACAAACAAACAAGCAAACAAACAAACAAAACAGGCATTGCACTGGTATCTCAAATTGGCACAAATATAAAAAATAATTATTCTAGATTTAAGACACCACACAATAGTAACTAAGTTTTCAGTAGTAGCTGTGTGGAAGGTCAGCTTCTCCTTCTGTCCAGTCTAAAGTTATTCTTCACTTTCTCCCAAATGTCTCACAGATGGCCAATCCTTAATGAATCTTTTTCAGGCAAGTTCCTATCTCAAAATCTGCTTCTAGAAAATGCCAACAGGTGAATGTTCTAATATTACGGAGAGCAGAAGAGGAAAACTTTGTTACAGGCAGGGGATTGGCTCCAACTATGATATAGAAACATAAATCAAGCTTGATTGCTTTTCTTATACCAGTGGTTTGTGTAATACTCAATTGTTTTTCTTATGCCAGTGGTTTGTTTCTCTTATATTACTGGTATAATACTTATACTAGTGGTTTGCATAAAGCAAGAAAATCTACTGGGCCATTTCTTGTAAGACCACACCCACATACCTTTTCTGTCTATCTTATGGTTGGAAAAGCTTGTACAAGGTAAAATAGACCGGTCATTTAGAAGCTTAGCAAGGCTATCCACACTAACTTTTCCTGTGGCTAGCACAGCAGCCCTGAATAGCTCCATTCTAGACTTACAATCCCAAGTATGTATAGAATAAAATAGACTTTTTTAAAAAGACAGAAGAAGCATTTGATTAGGTCAGATCTGTTACTCTGTTATTAATGTTTAGTCATCTGGAAATCTAGTCCATTTAATAAACATCTTTGTACTTTACCATAAAAATCAGCACCACTTTTCCTCTGGAAACTTCTTGCTTAAGGCTAGGAGTTTGGGGTTACAGTGAGCTATGAGATGCTACTATACTCTAGACAAGGTGACAGAGAGGAATACTACCTCAAAATAATAAAACAAAGCAATAGAGAAAAACGCAAGAAAGTATAAATGGAGAGAAATTATGACTTCTTCCTAGCAACCACAGCTGAGTACAGTCTATTATATAGTAACTTATATATAGAAACTGATATATTTTAGCTGGTGTTATTTTTATTATTAAGATATATTCCCAGCCATACCATAACACCTTTGGAAAAGGACCAGGTTCTTTCAACTTGGTTTCTCAACTATTTACCCACAGGCTAAGGTATACTGTAGGTGTTCAACAAATTGTTTTTTAATGAATCATTGAATAAATAAAATTTGGTAAAATGTGTCTTGATCTAAATAGTAGGTAATATTTTAGAATAAAATAAAAACTAACGTATTTGTATGCTATCAAAGGACCTCCTAGTTTTTTCAGAGGTCTATTGGTCATACAGAGTCCAAATAGCTATAAATATAGCTATCTCTTTGTTGTGTTTGTAAGAATATTAATTAGAACCTTTGTTAAAGTTAACTCACAAAATTAAGCTAAGTTATTAGACATATTCACATACACATGTCCACTATAAATGACCAAATAAATGGTGCACTGCGTAGTCCCTGGGAACGTCCTCTGTGCAGCATCCATGAAGTTGTTCAGTCAGGCGACCCTCTAAATAGTTTTTTGAAAGGTATTCTACAGAATTATTTGAGAAGAAATTATTCTGGGTGTGGTAGCTCATACCTATAACCCTAGCACTCTGGGAGGCCAAGGTGGGTGGACTGCCTGAGCTCAGGAGTTCGAGACCAGCCTGAGAAAGAGTGAGACCTCATTCCTAAGAGAAAAACAACCAAGAAAAAAACAAGTATCCAGGCATTGTGGTGGGCAACTGTAGTGCCAGCTACTCTGGAGGCTGAGGTAAGAAAATCCCTGGAGCCCAAGAGTTTGAGGTTCCTGTGAGCTATGACACCATGCACTCTACCAAGGGTAATGAAGTATAACTCTGTCTCAAAAAAAGAAAAAGAAAGAAAGAAAGAAAGAGAGAGGTGGGCAAAGAAATTATGTTATTATTAATTTTTATTATTTATAATGAATTCATGTTAACTAGAAATGATAAATGATTTTATTTCTAAAACTCTCAAGTCTTATGTCAAATTTACGAGAATTTTCCTCTGTTGAAAATTCATTACCAATATTAAAAAATGTTTTGTGTTTCTCGACATTTCTGAGGTTCCTGACAGTGATTCCCTAAATAAAATTAAAATACATTTTTAAACATCCTATAATCTAATTAATCTACCTTTAGAGACTGGAAAACATTTAAATGATGAACTATTTTCTCATGTGTGTGACTTTGTAATAGTTGGTTACACCTGGTCTGCCCATAGACTCTCAAATCACTTTACAATTTTCAAGTATATTAACTCTCAGTGTGCTTCCAATCCCAAAAGCAAGTTCCTACAGTCCTTTACTGGACTCTTGAAATTAGACTCTGGGTCTAGATTTCGAAGTGTCTAAGAACTTCTGTTCACCTGGGACAGTCTCTAACCAAAGAATAATGGTGCAATGATATAAATATTCTTCATTCCTTATTTCTGATCAGTAGCTACAGATCCTCAGGTCTTCGTGGGAGTGAAACAAATTATTATACAAGCAATTTAGCCAAACATTATACTGTGAACTAAAATAAAATCTTAAGGCTCCCCTTAAGCAGCTGACTTAGAGTGGATCCCCCGTTGGCCAAGAAGATCCTTCAAACTGAGTTGCTAGCCGTAAGGAAATCGGACACGCTTCATCATGTCCCTTACACTTTTTAGGGATATCTTTTGTGACTCCCCAGTAGGCCGAAGCCTATGCAAGACCACCTTCTGGTCCTAAATACATATTACAAACCATTTGAGTCTGTCAGGTACTTTTTCTTTAATTAATAAACCCTTTCTCTTAAGCATATGTTTTCACTGACTTGTAGTCTTTTAGACAAAGCCTAACTTTCAGCCAATTGTCAGCTAAATAATCTTTAAACCCACCTATTACTTGTAAGCCCCATAATATCCAGATGTCCCACCTCTTTGAGCCAAACCAATATACCTTTCCACATAATGGTTTATCACCTCACCTGTAATTCCTGACTCCCTAAAATGTATAAAACCAAACTGTAACCCCACCACTGCAAGTCCACTTGCTCCAGGCTTCTGGGGTGTGGCCTCAGACCATGGTCCTCAAATCAGCCTCCTAAAAGGATTTGGCTGAGTATGGCTTCTTTGCCATCCACAACACTCTTGCTTGTTCTGCTACCCTGTTACTGGTTTAGTTGTGTCCCTCAGGAAGGATATGTTGAAGTCCTAATCCCCAGTATTTTATTTTTTTTTAAATTTTTTTATTTCTTATAGCATAATTGTGTACATTAATGCAATCATGGGGTACAGTGTGCTGTATCATATACATTTTGAAATACTCTCAACCTGGTTAAGGTAACCTTCATGTCATTTTCTTAGTTATTGAGTTAAAACGTTCAT
>CAUYQV010052867.1:0-44267 GCA_963574575.1 Galagoides demidoff | reverse complement strand
TAGAATCAGAATGTTTTAAAACTATAACTGAGAAAATGACATGAAGGCTGTATTGATCAGTTTGATGGAAGTATTTCGGATTGCATGCGAAAACCCCACACTGTACCCCAGAAGTGCATTAATGTACATAGTTACCATTCAATAAAATTAAGAAAAAAAGTATACATAATGTACAGGTGATTTGAAGTAGATAGGAGGGTATACATAGGTTATGTGCAAATACTAGACCATTTTTATGAGGGGCTCAAGCAACCTCCAATTTTGATATCCAAAGGGGGTCAGGAATTTGATCCCCTTAAATACTGAGGTGCCACTATAACTCATTGATTACTTGATAACCCAATTAATGAAGATGAGTGAGTCATATGAACCTACTGGGAAAAGATTTCAATCTTTTGCTGTTTGACAACATAGAAATAACATAAAACTCATACCACCCCACTCTCAATTAAAACAGCAACAACAAACTGCCTAATAACTTTTGCTGATTCAAAGAGTATTTAAGGATTAGTCACTTAAATTAGTCACTAATCACTTCTATGATTAGTCATAAAAAACTTGACATACTTCTAAATCGTATAGCTCTTCTGTAAAAGAAACGGGAAAGTGGTCTTTCCAAATTTGACAAAAATCACAAACATTCTTGTAATACTAAAATCATGTGTTAGAAAGCTGAAATAAACATTTTAAAAAATCAGTAACCATCCTCAACTTGTAAAGGAAAGATTGAATGATCTGTTGTCTTTACCAAAAGCTGTTATATATATTGTCGTATGAAGAAGTGATTAAAGAGCACACAGACGAAGCATGTAGGAAAATTACAGACGTGTGTCAACATGTTGATTCATTCGAATAGCCTGTCACTTTCCTGGAGTTTTGTAAAGCCTGTAATATTTTTCAACTTAATTTTTTTTTCTAGTTTGTGATTTCTCTTCTCACCCTAAATTACATACATTATTTTAAACCTAATTTTGTATTTATAGCTTATAGGCCCTTTCTTTAAATGTGGCCTCCCAAATTTCACAGGCATTGGGGTTCCACAAAGCTTGGTTCTGCCCCTTTGACTTGGGGTTGAGACCGCGCAGATGGAAGAAAGAATATATTCAGGGTGTATTTTGGACATAGAATGAATGCTTATAAAATTGTCTTACCCATTTCCCAGGGGCAAGTAAATGAAAACTGAAAAATAAAGTAAGTCTTCCAAAGTTGTACAACTTGGAACTGGCAAACTAGGATTTGAATCCAGATAAGCTCCAGTTTCCTTAGGATGTTCTGAAGATTCATTTAAACGAGGCCTACGAAGTGCTTGCCGTGGTACCTGGCACGTGGTTGCACATTCCTGGGATGTAGCTAGTGCTACGATGGTAAGAGGTTTACTCTTTACACGTGCATGCCTTTTTAAAATTGTGGGAATTCTCTCTGCGCCTTTGCCAATCTCTCTGCAGGAGTCAGGCCACTTTGCTGTAGGTTTCCAGTTTTTCAGGGAATAAGGAATCTCTTGATCCCTCCGGACTTGTTCTTTGTCTGCCAGCCAGCGCCCAGTGCTAGGAGCGGCTGCTCGTAAACAGCAGAGCCGTCTGGCTGACCCGCCCCTGGAATGTCCGCGGCAGAACTGCTTGGCAGAACCTGCCCCTGGGACAGAAACCGTAGGTCTCCAGTGGGGTGCTGTTACCTCCAGTTTGAAAAGAGGTGGGAGGAGGGAGTCACATGTTTCCTAACGATGCAAGAACAGGGCAGACCTTTGAGACTGTCCAGAGTGACTCTCACATAACCCCATCTAGTTTGTTCGGATTATTTTAGGCAGATTTAAGCTGAGGACTGAGGTGAGATGAGTCTAATTTTTAAGGATTTTGCATCCTCGGAGAGATTCGTTATTGGAACTTATTCCAGCATCTCACAATCCTTCTAATGTCTTTCCGAATTTTTCAGTTACTTCTGTAAAACTTATTTTAATTATCTGATAAGTAGGAGTAGTGACATTTACCTCTTGGGGAACTAACATTTTGTTAGTATTTTTATTTTTTGTTTTTGTAGTTAATTCCTACTTTATCATCTACCAAGCTCCTCCCCTTTTAAAATTTTTTAATTTTTCATTCAAGAAGACAGAATTGAAGGATTTTGGATATGTAGGTACATGCTTAAATGCACACGCAAGCTGGTAAATGAAAATGCACGTGCATTTGGTAAATGAAAATAAGAGCCCTAAGTGTGCTGGGAACATTCCATTCCGCCTCCATGCAGCAAGGGCCACCCCTTCTGTGCTCCCAGTTGGTGGTAATGCATCCTGTGGGCTCCCAGCTGCCAGGGGTATGCGGAAGAGACAGCAGTTACCCTGGTTTGTTCTTTTGTTGCTGGTGTATGTATTCTGCCTTGTGGGCCTTTCTATCAGGTTAGTGCCTGATAACAGATTTCAGTTATAATTTGAATTCTGTCCCCTAATTTCTCCCTCTCCATATAACGGTGTAGCCCCCTCGTGTAGGGCTGGGACAACACTTTTTCAGCAGACCCTATTCCACTTCTGTAACATCATCTCATCCCTGGGAGGTGACACAAACCAGCTGTGACTTCGTTCTCTCTGGGTCTCCCCAGTGTGGCCCTTGAAATTATGTAAAGAGATGAACCAATGAAAGTGAGGGAGAAAACAAACGAGAGATGATTCCGAATTAAAGGAGGATTCTGCCAGGATGGAATTTTTTTTTTTTTTTTTAACAAACTTTCTTTCTTGAGTTTCTTCTCCTTGTATAATTTTGTTTAAAATATACGATGAGATCAAACAACAAGGGTTTTCTTATAGCATTAAAAATTAAACATTCCCTTGTTGCTTGTATAGTAGTGTATAGCAATAAGCAAACATAAACCCATACCTATCTTGTGGAAGGTAAGGAAATTATCTTAGGAATTGAATGGTGAATTTCTGTCTTCAGGTTGAGACAGAATTTGGTATGAACCGATTTTTATATTGGTTCAGTACAAAAAGTCAAAACAATTCCATACAAACATAGGACGATTTTTCGACTGGAGGCTTTATTTCTTGTAACTGAAAAGGGATTAACCTTTCCCTGAGTTTCTAATCAGATTATGGTTTTAATTTACCCCATACCTCTCTAAAAATGACTTCTGCACAGACACACACGCACACAGGGTGCATAAACATTGTTCCTGCATGTGATTCTAAGTGTGCTTATATTTACATAAGGACAATAGGTGGCTTCCCCCCCTTTGGTATGATATCAGTACTTTTAGCTACATTGGGATAAAAGCTCCTGCAAGGACAAAGGGTGGTGGCACTTTTCTTTTTAATACAGAATATGCAGGCCCCCCAGTAGGGCAGCGAGTGACCTCCACTCCTATCTGTGGAGAAACAAGGGAAGTCAGAAGTCTAGAGCTCAACTGCGAACGTCTTCCCTTTTACTGTGATAATCTCGGTTCCAATGTGGTCACGTTAGGAAGGGTTAGGTGCATGTGGCAGTGACATGACTGTTGGGAATCCCAGAGCCAACATCTCACACTTTGTGTGACTTCCTCTGTAGAAAACAGTGGACATTTTCTGCAGCCCTGCTGTTCGTCTCATGAAATGCCTAGTGCTAGATTAATATTTTAATCTCTGAACTCCAATAAGAACAGTCTGGAACGGTCTGATTACTGCAGAACTCATCATTCATCATGGCTGTGGTTCTGTCGCCTCTGCTCCCTCCTGGCAACCTCCTCAAGACCAGCCCCTCCTCCTAAATTACTATATCCAAACATCTGAGTGTGACCTACTTGTTAAAGAACATGCTCAGCAATATGATGCCATAATTACTTCCAGAATTAGCAAAAAAGGGAAAAAAAGCTAACTTGTTCATCTTATGTCTCCTTGTAGTAACTCTTCAAAGTATAAGCAGAGAAAGCCTAGAGTGTGCTTTGATTGTGTTAAGCTTTTCTTTTTTAAAGTAATTAATTAATTAAATATGTCCTTGCCATATCATCAGTAGCTTGACTTGGTTTCAGAGGGAACGCAGCTACACGCTCTGAGTGACTGCTTTTAAACCCGTAAGTCCTGTCTCCACCTTAACAGTTTATTCATTAGTCACTGTTGAACCTTTGTCCTTACTTGTTAGTATCTGAGAAAACACACACTTTTGCTCACAATGTCTACGCACTCTCTCCATCACTGTGATAATAGTTTCCTCAATCATAGCCAACTTGTCAGCATGGAAACTCCGTATCATAGGTGGCATTGAGAAATTTCACCCAAGGTTCTTCTGGGTGACTCCACTCATTCGATGAAATGGAGTACAGAAATCTAGATGGTCACAAATAATGAGATTTTTTTTCCCCTCCAAATATCTGTTTATTTAACATCTTTCAGATTCATAGTTCTCAAATTCTTAAATTCATAATCCAGTAAAAACAAATGAGTAAAACATTTGACGGGCCTCTATAGGACGGCCTACTTTTTTTTTTTTTCCATCAAGTAAAGAAGTAACAACCTCTTCTTTTACCACCATTTCATAGAAGAAAGACCACCTAAATGCAACCCCCCCCCAAAATGTAGAATGGTCATAATCTCACATTAAAAGAGAATTCTTTTTTTTTTTTTTGTATTGAATGGTAACTATGTACATCAATGCACTTCTGGGCTACAGTGTGGGGTTTTCATATGCAATCCGAAATACTTCCATCAAACTGATCAACACAGCCTTTATGTTATTTTCTCAGTTATTGTTTTAAAATGTTCTCATTCTACTTTTAGAGAGATTCACTTGTACCCCTGTAAGATATTCTTTTAAATAAACACTTCTAGCTTTGTTGAAAACACACTGCCTCATTTCTCCCCGGAAGAGTGAGAACTCTGGGTTGGGATTCAACAGGCTCGAGATGTGCTGTGGGGATACAGCTCCGTGAGCTTTTGGTTGCTTGACATTTCACCAACACAGACTAGGGATGCTTGTGAGTGGAGGAGTTGCACCTACGTGTTCTTTTCCTTCTTGTTGGCTTGCTGGGGTGGTTGCTGGATATCTCAAGAGTTTCTGCCTACTGGGTGTGTACTCATGTGGATGGTTCTCAACTTCACGTTGTTTCTCTGGGAAGATAACCCAACGGGGCTTGTGAGCTTAGTGAAGATGACTCATTTTGAAACAGGATCAGCCTTACGCTTCTGTGGAGTAGGCAGTGGCTTATGTGGCATGATTTGTGGGGTGCTGAGAAAGCTCGGAAATAGTTCTTCCATTCAGTTGCAACACAGTCTGAAATCCAAACCAGGGATGTTTATTCCTTTGAGGCTCCCCTGGGAGCCCCCTTGCCTCCTTTTCTCTGTCTACATGCTCCCCTTAGGTCATCTTTGTCATTCTAAAGGCTTTAAATGACATTGTTACGTTGACAACCTATTTTTTTTCCAATTGACGTAATGATTATATATATTTATGGGATAATTACCCTGATTTTATCACAGGCAACAGCTTTCAAAGTGGACTTGTTTTTAAATGGTGGAGGGGGTGTTGTTTTTTTATCAACAGATCATGAGATGATTGCCATTGAGATAGTTTACTAACCACAGTTCTCAAGAGGAGCGGGCATGCGGCACCACACAGGGCTGCATAGGGCAGCAGCAGGGGTGTCAGGAGCAGAAGGCATGAGCAGGTAGCCTTTATTGTGGTTTTCACGGGAAGGAACGGGCAAGGCAGGGCAAGCCAGTTGGGCAGGTTTAGGAGTAGATGGTCTGAATAATGTCAGTGGACTCCAGGCGGTAAGAGTGAGCTCTGGTTGTCTACTGCCTGGCCCTGAGTGGATGAAGGGTAGGAGAACATTGACTTATGTGTGGGAAAGGAGGTTGTTGGAGTAGAGGGTGGGCTCCAAGTTGATTGGTTTACATATGAAAAGTCTGTTTGAATTTGTTCGGTATTTCTAGAAATTGGGAAGGGTAGTCTCCTTGGGGAGGGTAGTCTCTCCGTGGTGAGTGAGGCCCCCGAAGCTAATAATGCATCGGGAATACAGAAAATAAGAAAACAGAGTTAATACACAGCCTCCCACCTGGGATCCGCTGGCAGACCTCCCTGACCTGCAGAGTCACCCATTCAGCCATCTTCTTGGCACACTCACTTAAATGCTTTAGCGCATTTCAAAATTAACCGGCCTTGTAGTTCCACCTCCAAATATGTCTTCTGTTTATGTACCGTTCCTTGTCGCCACTGCCACCACCCTGGCATAAATTAGAAATTCTTATTTCACTCAGAGTCCAGTCTTCTCAGTGTGGGGAAGACCCGAAAGACAACAAACCAGCTGGCATTAAACAACTCCCCCAAGTCAACAAATGAACGTAAATACTACAAACACGCTTCTATCCTTCCATTCTTTGACACGCCCACCATCACAGGACAGGACATAATTTATTATCCAGTCACATACCAGAGTAAACTTTTGATGAGATTAAGTGGAGCATGTCTCTTGCTTACTTAAAAGTTTTTAGAACCGTGAGACTTCCAACTCACTCACGATGCAGCCTTCCTCCCTATTCCAGGCTAGGATTCCTGCGGGTGTCATGGCCTCTGACTCTCTGACCTTATTTCCCACCACCTTCACCCTCATTATGCTTCCCAGCCTTTTTTGAACTTCTAGAACATTCTAAGCTCTTTTCTAAGGAACTTGGTCACTTCTGGTTACACTATCTGAAGAATTTCTCTTAGATTTTGTGTATCAACTTTTTGTCTTTTAGGCTTGACAATTATCTCTTCTAAAGAGGATTTCTCGGGTCCTCTCTGGGCATCACCACCACCCACCTGCCCAATCACGTGTCACTTCAAGTTTTTTCAAGTGTCTATTTGATGTTTGGTGATATCTTCCTTGTTGGTTTGTTGTCTTTGGTGCCTTCTCCCCAGGAATGTAAATTCCATGTAGATTGTCCCTTTTCTGCCTTTTACCATTGCAGTCTCATTGTCTAGTCATTGTCTAGTCTAGCCTCTTGCATAGAATCAGGCTTTGAGTAATAGTTTTTGGAAGAATAAATCCTTTGTATGTGCATACATATATATTTATCAAGGTATATCTCTTGAGAGAGCATAGTGAAAATTAGTTTATCAATATGTTTTCCTTTTTGACTGTACGGGAACAATGCAAACCGAGAAAAAAGGATGATGGCCGGATTTATAAAAAAGGTATGAAGACAAAATGGTATTAAAATGACTGATTTGTAAACTTTAAGGTTTTTTTAAACTATCATTTCTCAAGAACTGGCTGTGTGTTCAGTCTGTGCTATGTGTTTTTAAGAGATTATCTTATTTGTTCATCACATAACTGCATAAAGTCTTTTTCTATTATAAATATTTTTAAATTATTTAATCATCACAGTAACTTTATAAAGCAGGCATTATTCTGTGGGTATTATAGATGAGACTTAGGAAGAATATTTGGAAGATGACAGTTTGATTTAGTTTCAGTTTGTGTGTACTCTACAGAAACAGCAGACAGTGTGGACTCTGGAGCCGTACAAAGTTGAGTTTTCACTTCTCACTGCACCGTGATTAGCTGTGCGACCTTGAATACATTATCTAACTTAAAAATATTTATTCTCTTCATGGGAATGATGGGAAAAACATTCGTGCCTCTTTGTAGAGTTGTGGCAATCGTTCATTTAGAATAGGCAATGGATGGGAATAATTGTAACACAGTGTCTGGCACATAGACAATGTTTCAGTAATATTAGCTATTATTATTTTCAATTTCGTAGCAGTTTGGAAGCCCTCCTATAAAAAAGGAAACTGTTGTCCTTGGTTTCAGGGAATAAAATGTTTTAGTTTAGGAATGTTTTAAAACTGTAAGCAGTAATTTCTGTACTTAAATGTTTTAGCAGATGTTTGTCATGCATGTAATAACTATATTTGTGCTAAAGTAAAATTAGTGAAAAAGCTGATAAAACAGCATATAGAACATATGCAAAAATATAGCATAGCAATATATTTCCAAATATATAATAAGTACATTATTAAGAAGTAATTGATCAACCTCATTTGCAGTCACATTTAAAGAGGCAGGCTCCCTTCAATTTCTGTTTATCTGACCTTTTTTCTCTTTTTTGTCTTTTTTCTTCTTTTCTTTTTCTCTGACCTTTTTATAGTATCATTTTGGTAGTAGAGATGAAAAAGCTTTGAATTGTTCTTTGTCCTCCTTTCGATTGCCCCTACCTGCTCTTAATAATTTATTTCCTAAGTGTTTGGCCAAACTTGCTTTACTGGAACTCAAGTGATGAAGCTGCTCACTGTCCTTGGAAGCCGGGTCCATGGCCCATTAGCTCCATGGGTCAGCAGGGATTCTTTGGTACCGTGCCTTCATTTAATCTTTCATAACACCATCCTATTACTCTCAGCCAACACCTTTTGCATTAGCCAAAATAGTTCATTTCTTTCCTTGAGGCCTGCACTCTTCAAGTATTCGTGGACTGTATATCCTGACCCCCTGCCCCCTTTAATCATCACTTAATCAGGTTTTACATATTTAGTTTCTTTCATCTTTCCCCATAATTCTATCCCCCCAGGCCTGTAATCATTTAGACTACATCACTACAAATATATTCTCTGTAGAGCTCCCTGGAATCCCAGAGTGGCTTGGATGGAGAAATGACACTGCATTGAGGTAATCTCACAATGAGATGGTGTATTTAAGGCGTGGGTTGCATTCTGTGTTATAATGGTTTGTATACGTGACTAAGCACATTGCCTAGTTTTTAAGTTCCTTACGAGAAGAGACCGTGCACAATTTACTTTCTTTGGGTGGATAAATGCCTTAAACCCTGGCTGTACACTGGAATCCCCTGATGATCTTTAACAACTTCTGACACCTGGCTCCCATCACCAGGCCTTCTGAGTTAATTGATATGGGATGTGACCTGGGCATCCGAATTTTTAAAATCTCCCCAGATGATTCCTTAAACAGCAGGTGCTTACTAAGTAGTTGGCAGGTGAATGAAAAAATGAATACTGTACCATTTCATCAACTAATACCTCCAAGTGTCTCCAGCTTCCTGCTACTACTATCTATCTCTGCTTTATATTGGTATTTCAAACTTTTCCAGATCACCACTCAATGAATGGTTTTTTTGTCAGAATGTCTAAAAGGCTTAAAGGAATTTTATCGCGTGTCTGGTCTCTGTTTCCTGACAGCCTTCTCAGTTTAATAGCTCTCTCAGATTTAAGTATCTCATTCCACATCCTGCCATGTGCTTGTGAATGCGATATCACAATTGGCCTTCCCTCCTTTTTTTTTTTTCATCATACATGTCTATGGCGCTTGTCAACCCAAGGAAGACCTACTCTATTTAAATGGCTACAAATGTTTGCCATAATTCTTCCCGGCAAGTTTTAAATCAAAAGCAGCATACCTCTCCAGATGAAATTAGTAATTCATTTTAGATAAAATTTCAAAAACATACTTATTAATATTCTATCAATTCAGCAATTGATTCAAAAAAGTTAACAGATATATTTTTTCAGAGCAATTTTAGGTTTACAAAAGAACTGGACAGAAAGCACAGAGAATCCCCATCAATTTTTCTTTTTTTATGTTTTGTCTGGGATTGAAGCTTCAGTATCCTAATCAGGAAAATATTCCTTGGCTCTTTGGCTGATGCTTTCAGTAGTGAATGTTACATAGGAAATTAGTAAAGGTGACAAAAATGTAGAATTGTACTGTGCTGGATTTTTCATTATGATGTTAAAAACATAGAATCTATCTGGCATGGTGTGGAGTTTATTCTTCTTTAAATAGTTTTACTTTTAGCACAATCCAGAGGAAGACAGCCAAATCGCAACTCCCACAAGACCACACTGCACCAGCATTCTTATCCTGAGAGGCCTTTCTTTTAGTGATAGCCAAGATGCTGAGAGACAAGCCTCTAGGATGTGGGGCAGAGAGAGCATCACCGAAGGGGCAGCTTGTCAGAACAAGCAATTGACCTTCAGTAACTAGACATTCTTGTCTTGAACACTGCAGAAATTCTTTACTTGAGGCTTGCACAATACTGAAAAGCCTGCAGGTAGCTCTAATTTATTATTTCTTTGTTTCTCCGTCCTGCTTTTACCAAACACTGACAGCTTGAAAAATCAAAGAAAATAGTATACTTATCAATTTTCTCAGCCAGTCACAGTAATGTGTTTGAGGTCAGAGCAAGGTCTGGGTTTTGATTAACCCCCGTAATGAACAGAAAAGACAGAAGCTAGTCCAAAGAGATTCTCGCTCAGCAGCACACAGCACCAGAGAAATGATTTTCAGAAGTTAAGGCTCTATATAACCGCTTGTCCAATTATCTTCATTTTATAAGAGGAGAATAATAAAGTAGGCGAGAATGACATCTTTTTTAAAACCTATGAAGCCATATTCAGTAACTTTCCAGTGGCTAAATTTCTGTTTTCTTAATATTTCCATTAGTCTGCCAGGTTATTTATCTACATGCTTTTATCAAACCAAAAGAGACCTGCAGCATTGTGTATCTCTAGACCGAGAATAGTTTTTGAATTCTTCTACCATTCTGGTGAAGAGGAGACACTTCACAAAAGTTCAAGTTGACACCTTGCAAAAGTTTTCAAGATGCTTGCAAAGAAAAACATCCTAGCAGTTGTTAGAACTCAGTTAGAGTTCTTCAATTTAAAATTGGTAAAACTCAGCATGAGACTATTCTAAAATATTTCTGTTCAAAAGGCAATCAAATGAAGCACAGCAGAATCTCAGGTATTGGCAATTGGGACATGATTGTTATCTCTGTGATACTATTGGAAATTATCGAGAAAGAACTTTTGTGTTGTATTCATCTAGGAAGTTATCTTCTTTTTTTTGGAGACAGAGTCTTACTTTATTGCCCTTGGTAGAGTGCCATGGCATCACAGCTCACAGCAACCTCCAACTCCTGGGCTTAGGAGATTCTCTAGCTTCAGTCTCCCTAGTAGCTGGGACTACAGGCACCTGCACAATGCCTGGCTGGGAAGTTATCTTCTTAACCAAAGCAGGGGAGCTCATTAAACTTTGCTTATTAACCTAATGGAAGTAGAAGTTTATACTGAATTGCTTTGAAGGGGCAGTTCAGGAACTCTTATGTGCCAGGGAGGACTTTGCATCTAACTCTAAACCCACTGTGGTAGAATCTCATTGCAGGGGGTCAGGGGAGCGGGCAGAAGAAACGGCATAGCAAACAGGATCCCTAGCTGATTCTTATATACACTGGAGTTAATCTATTTGCCAAACACAGAATGGGTTGGGTCAGGTGTTGAACATATATTTTCTTTTCATTTGGCTTTGCAAATTGAAACAGAAAATGTACGTTAGAACTACAGAAATTAAAAAACTTCTCCTATGCTAACCACTCAGTTTTAATTAACTGCAGACAGAAAAGCTCCAAATGCTTCACCTTAATATATTAGCTTATGAACTATCATGAATTCCAGACAATAAACAATACAACAAGAATGAAAGGAAAATAATCTGAATATAATCAGTTCTTTAATGGGAAAATGGAATGTTATTAAAATCAGATCAATCTTGTAGTTAAAGCTGCTTATTAGTTGTAAATAGCTTATTATACATATATACTTCAGCTAACAATTCAGTTACGTTTTTGGGGTTTGGTGAGATTTTTAGTTAATCTCATCCACTCTTTTTTTTTTTATAGGTCTTACTAAGAAAAGTTTCAGGTATTGTTAAGAAAAAAATCTCCATCTATTTTACTTAGCTGAATTTTTTTTTTTCTTATGAAAGTGATACCTCTGTAGAATTTGCCTGAACAAGGATCATTTCAGCCTGCATGTGTCATACATTATACTAAAATTATAAACAATGCAGGTAAGGGTGGCACCAGCCCCATATACCAGAGGTGGCAGGTTCAAACCCAGCCCTGGCCAAAAAACTGCAAAAAAAAAAAAAAAAAAAAAAAAAAGGAATGCAGGCAATAATACAGGGGGTTATTTCTTTTCATTTTTGAAACAAAAATCTCTAAGCAATTCAAATATGCCTGTTATACAAGGCCATATATTCCTTTCAGCCATCCTGTCATTGATCAAAAGAATTCTGAAATTTTAATTTTGACATCTTTTGCCCAGACCAAGTTATATTTTCTTTTGACTGTCTTCTGAGGCAGCAAATTTTCAGAATTCAAAAGTGGCTTTGATTTGGGAGAATAACTTGTTGATGTGGTCATCCATTTGAACCCCTTTTTTTTACTTATCAAAACCTAAGTTGCAGACTCTAAAATAATAAAACTTATTTTCTTCTCTGATTCATGAATGGGTTCCAAAGTGATTCCAAAAGCAAAATTCCAGTAACATTTTGAGGGCATGTATCTGTGATATAAGTGAGCTTACCCCCAGTCTTGGAGTATAAAGATGGAAGTTGTAGCTCTGATAGTGTTATCCGCATGTATGTGAAACCTGCAGTAACTTGCCGGAAGTTTCATTTTCTTTGTCTCTAAAATGCAAACACAAGATAGTATATGCGACAGTACTCTATAAAATGTCCTTTTTATCATTGTTGTGGATAACCACGTCTATTGCTGAGCTGTTTGGAAGAACAACTCCGTTTGGATGGATGAGTTTTTCTTTCTTAAAGTGGTTCATATTTTGGCGGCCACTATTCAGTTACTGATTAGTAATTTATTTAAATCAATTATTTGTTATTTATAAGAATCTCCATTTGTCAGCTCATTGGTTTCTTTTAAAATACACTAAAGAGCAAGGAATCTCTATTTTAAAATATAAAATCTTCATTCTTCCAAATTTATTTTTATATAAATTGAAATCATTGCATTTCACTACTCAGGCTTTGGAGAGCCAGTGTTTGTAATATAAGAACTTTAAGTTATTTAACTGAGAAATAACAACTCTTTTTAAATGAATATATTGAATAAATGTATTCCTTTATGTCAAATTTCAAAAATAATTTTTAAAAGACACATTTAAATGATCTTAACTTTGATTAATTTTCATTGTTTAAAGAAAAAAATTCTTTTCTGTATGATCATGGGTAAATGGCATCATTAGCAATCATAATCCACAGAAAATCTTTGAAATATTTCAGACAATTTTCTTTTCTTTTTAAAAATTTTTTTTTATTTTGTAGTTTTGGCTGGGGCCAGGCTTGAACCTGCCACTCTTGGTATATGGGGCTGGCACCCTACTCCTTGAGCCACAGGCACTGCCCCATTTCAGACAATTTTTTTCCCCATAAACTTTTTTATAAGTGGGGAAAACGCAGAACTGACTGATTTAATATGGATCTTTGCTTCTGTTCTTTTGTCTGTCACATTAAAGCTTTCAGATCCAGTGAATGGGAAGAAGGAGGCCAAACGAGATTTATTAGCTCCCCCACTAAAGACTTAGCCCTGAATAATTTTGGAAGCCTCTTCAAGATATCAAAAAGATTTTGTGAACATTAAATATAATTCTGAAAGCCTCAGTACCTGCTCTTTATTCTTCTCTGTTTCACCTTGATATTTCACGTCTGGTTAAGCCCTAGTTTTTAGGTGAGGATTCAAGAGACATAGTCAATCTCTTAACCCCCATCAATGGTGGCTTTCCTGCAAAGATACAACTTTGGCTTCATGGCCACAGCCCTAATACACTTGACCAAGGTAATGACTAAAGCCACTGGATAAAGTGGGGAAGAAATTCAGGGCACAGGTGTTACTGGACATAAAGGGTCTGGCTGCCTGTCACTTTCTGCCAGTGTGTAGAGACTGGACATAGGTCCACCAGACTTTTTCAGGAGGCCTGGATTCTGGAGAACAGTGAGAGTGGCCTCTCAAGGACTGTTGTATATATACAAGTTCAAAGCAAAGACTCTACCAACCCCTATTCTGAGTAATAATCAGTATAACTCAGTGACCTATCACAACATTATAATTCAAAAGTTAATCTCCTAAATCAATCTGCCTAAACTACTCAACAGAGGCATCTTTAGGGTGGGAGCTAAATTTACAAAGCGGTAAGAATGGTAGACGGGGTGAAGGTCAGGCAGGACCTCAGCAGACCAGACCAGCTGTGTCCCATCTGCCCTAGCCTGCCTGACTCCACCTTATTCTTACTTCATGTACTTCCCTAGGTGAGGATAATGTCACACAGACGACAATGCAACATATTTCCAGGGCTAGCAAGGGTGCATTCACCTTCTCAAGATTAGTTATTTATTAAATCTGTTTTTCAGCTTTGGCCACAAAACATCTTATTCTTCAGAATCCATTTTCCCAATTTTCCAGTCTCCTGTGCTTATTTTACAAGAAACGAAGTGAAAGACTCCCGTGTGGAATCCTTGCTTGTTTCCCAAGTCAACAAAAAGTATATCCAAAATATTATTACTTATCTTTAAAGGAAGGAAATAACCATTTTTACCAGACATTTCAGGAGCTGTAATTTTTTTTTCCTATCTAATCTAAAACCAGAAACCAGACAATGGAATGCATTGAGTTTGTTTAAGAAATTAGTTCAAAAATAAGTAAATGGGTTAAAAAAGGCTTGCTATATTAAATTTTAATGCTTAATTTTCCAAATACACTTTTTTTTTCAGATAGAAATTGGCTATTTTCTACTGTCTGTAATTTGTGATATCTTTTTAAGTTATTTTTTTTTAAAGCGAAGTGTTCCTGTTTTATTTTTTTTGTCACTGGTACCTGGCATTGTACCTTGCCCAAATAGACACGCTGAACTCACCTATGTGTTAACCTTTCAGAGTGCACCAGTGAAATTCCCCTATCCCTGCATACTACCCTAACACCTTATCAAACAGCATTCTCTTTCAACTCTGGGATAGAGATTTTTCTCTAGGTCTTTATCAGTCTACATTAAGTAATCAGTTAAGAATTGTCTTGATAATAGTAGCAAATGAACATTTATTAAGTACTTAATTTGTGCCAGGTGCTATGCTAAGTCAGTCACCCACGTTATCTTATAAATCCTCATTAACCCTTTGAAATGTAAAGCACAGTTATTACCTCCCTCATTCAGAAGAGAAAGGGAAAATCTGAATATCATGTTCAAGGTTATTCAGCTAGGAAGTTGCAGAGTCTCAGAGTGTCTGTCTGTCTCCAGACTTCCTTCCAACTCAAACTTTGGCAGACAGAGGATGTCAATGAGAGCCTAGGATGCTGATAAGAAGATAGAAGGTTAATTTTCACAATTTTGTTTGAGCCATCCCCCAATCGTTCCCCACCCCCACCCGGGATGAGAGCTGTTGGGAGAAATAAACAGACTCATTTTGTTTTTTTCTTTCTGGCTTTTCCTGCCCTACCTCGGGAAGCCTCATCCTGTTGCTTCTCTCCTTCAATGCTTTTGGGCTTCTGCTCCCAGATCTTTGCTCAGCCGGCTTCATGGAGACAGCTCCACACAGGAGTGATGCCAGGTAGATGCACAGTGATTGATGCTACTCTGTCAGCCTAGAATTCTAGAAAACTCACATGTATCGCCCTGAGCGGCTGTGCTCTCTGTCCAGTCCAGTGAGTGGACTCTTAGGCTTGCTCCCTGCTCTTCTGTGACTCTCCCTGCCATGGAACAGCTGTTTTCACCTCAGCGCTATTCTTTTCTCTCCGCAGACACTTCTCCTCCCGCTCTTTACTCCAATTCCAGCTTGACACTGCTACTTCTCAGAACGTGCAGAGTGCGTGACTTCTGTCTACCTGTCCACCCTGATAGACTGTCTAACCTATGGCAAATTTTCAGGCATGAAACAGTTTAGCTAACGAAGGCATGGTAGCTCGGGAAACAGCGCTTGCCTGAATTACCCAGCCAGATTACCTGCCCTACAGTAACTGCTTTGTTGATGCCAGGGCAGATAGTATCTTTGCTTTCCTAACACTCCCTGTTTGCCAGGGCTTTCCCCAGTGTCTCCGAAGTCCAAATTCCTACTAGATTGAGCATTTGGAAGGAAGCTCAGATTTACAAACCTGACTTTTAAACAATTCGACTTGACTGCTTGCACTGCACATTTGAGACACAGACCTTTCAGGAAAGTAAACTTCCTGAATATTCACTTTCCTTGTGCAGATTCAAATGCCTCATTGAGCTGCTACGCGTCTGACTTTGGAGAAAACAAATGGAAATTAGTTGATGCATCACGACAAATTAGACAAGCTCTTTTTAATTTTTTTTTTTAAATGTCTTCTTCTTCCATGTCTCCAGCTTTCTTTATTACTTCTTCTTCCTGGCATGTCTTCCTGGAATCAGAGGCAATTTTGAAGTGATTCTAAATTTAGGTTTTTATACTCAGCAAAGCCACATATTGTATTTTTGCCTGTGTGAGGTGGATTAAAAGTCTCTAGAAGTTGCCTGTAGCATCAGCACCATGCTAGTGAAGACCTGAACGGCAGGGCCACATCAGTAACTTTGGTATTTGTCATGTGGCCCCCGGATGTTCTGATGATCTTTCTGAAGTGTCTGCAGCTGAGCTCTGTACAGGGCAACCCCTGGCTGGAGGATGGGACGAGCCCTTTATAGGGGTTGTTCTCCCTCTGTTGTGCAACCTGGGATTTTCCCAATGTGCTTTTTATGCCCCCTGAAATGTTTTTACCTGCAAGGAATGAGATGATAATGAATACTGTGTGTGGGTTTGAAGGAATCCGAGGATGTGTGGATGGTGGGAACGAGGAAATTTCCCCTTTTACATTGATGGTGGGAGAGTGATAGGGGATTTGTGAGTTCATTGTGTGGCTGGAAGCCTCAGACCTTTTCTAGCACAGACCTTCCCCTTAGTTACTGCCTGGGAGGAACACTCCCATCCCCTGCTCTGAATGGCCACTCTGCGTCCTTCCCCTTGTCCTGTAACTCCTCTTGCTATTCAGCACCTGGGCAGATATCCAACTGGTAAAGGGTTATCTTGGCAAAGATTCAAGCATCTTTAGGGACTGATTCTGGTCTATGAGATGTGACCACACTACCTCTAGCACGTTGCTGTAGTTTTCTCTTTGCTGGTGCATGATGGGCAATTCTCTGATGGGTCTGGGTGATGAAGACAGATGAGTGGCTAACAAACATTTTAAGAGATGCTCATCATCCCTGAGCATCAGAGTAATACAGTTCAAAACCACCCTGAGATATTGCCTAACCCCAGTGAGAAGGGCTCACATCACAAAGTCTCAAAGCTGCAGATGCTGGCGTGGATGTGGAGAGAAGGGAACACTTTTACACTGCTGGTGGGAGTGAAAACTAATACAACCTTTTTAGAAGAAAGTACAGAGAGTCCTCAAAGAACTCAAATTAGACCTATTATTTGATCCTGCAATCCCATTATTAGGCATCCACCCAGGAGGAAAAAAATCTTTTTATCATAAGGACAATGGCACTTGACTGTTTATCACAGCTCAACTTACAATTGCCAAAATGTGAAACAGCCTAAATGCCCACCAACCCAGGAATGGATTAACAAACTGTGGTATATGTATACCGTGGACCACTATTCAGTCATTAGAAAAGGCAGATACTTTACATCTTTGTATTAACATGAATGGAGGTGGAGCACTTTCTTCTCAGTAAGGCATCACAGGAATAGAAAAACGAGAATCCAATGTACTCGGTCCTAATATGAAAGTAGTAGATCATCTGATACAAGGGGTGGGGTAGAGAAGGAGTGGGCAGAGGGGAGGGAAGAGAGGAATGGGGGGTCCTGGTGTATGATTACCTTTTGGGGGTGAGATACAATTATAAGAGGAACTTTACCTAACAACTGCAATCAGTGTAAGCTAATTTTATTTTATTTTTTTTTGAGACGGAGCCTCAAGCTATCTCCCTGGGTAGAGTGCCATGGCATCACAGCTCATAGCAACCTCCAACTCCTGGTTGGAATCTCTTGCCTCAGCCTCCCAAGTAGCTGGGACCACAGGCACCCACCACAATGCCTGGCCATTTTTTGGTTGCAGCCATCATTATTGTTTGGTGGGCCTGGGCTGGGGATTCGAACCCGCCACCTTAGGTGTATGTGGCTGGTGCCTTAGCCACTTGAGCCACAGGCACCGAGCCGTAAGCTAATTTTAAACAATGAATCCCAAATAATAAAAATAATGATTACTGTAAATGTGCCAAAGTAATGACTGATTGTGTTCCTTCACTTTGTCTGTGGTGCAGTGAAAAGCACAAGGAATGAGGACATGAGCAGAATGACCCTTAAAAGGTGACATACTTAGTCCTGGAAATGTGGGATGTACATTGTCATTATGGATAGAAGTATCGTCACCGTGGTGACCCTGGTGAAGGAGGCTGTCTGAGGATGGCCGGGGGAGTGTGTGATTATTAATCCTCAGACAAACCTGAAGAGATAGAATGATCCCCCAGAACAGTAGCAAACACCTGGAGCCAGTCTCGTCAGAGAAACAGTGCTGTACAAATCTCTAGTGGAAGGTTCCACTAAGACTTTCCTCTTTTACGAAACCCAAAGAGTAACATGCTTAACTAAGTAGTCTGTGGGTCTGGAACTGTCATGCCATCCTCTGGTGAACAATCTTTGCCATATCCTCTTTGTGGAGATGGCCCACAAGTTAAAAGAGACAGAGTTCACGCGACAAAGACTCTGCTTTCCCAGCACCAGGTACAACTGGCCTTTGACATGGGACAAATCTGAATTCATTCTCACTTCATCACATGCTGGCTGTGCAGCTTTGAAACCATTGCTCAACCTCTCTGTGCTAGTGTTTTGCCATAAAGTGAGAACAGTGATTTTTATGTACTAGGTCATCAAATTAGAAGGAGCCAGGCTCTGTGCTTGATGGTCTGTGTTCAAATCTCAGTTCAGCCTCTGGTCAGCTGTGCCTGATATCGGGAGCCAGTCTCTAATGCTTAATTTCTGTGTGTGCAATAAAGGAAAAAATGGCCATATCTCCATCAGGGGGCTGTTACAAGGCTAAAATGTCCTAATGTATATAAAGCTTTAACCCTGGAACTTTTTCAGAGATGGTCTTCAATAAGCCATTATTAATACAAACAATATTAAGGGGCTAGGCCACTAGGATCATAGCAAGTATTCAATAACTCTTGTTTTTTTTTTTTGTCTCTAATACCTCCCACTCAGGGTCTTATTATTTCCTTGTTGCCAGCTAATGAAAAGTCTTCTGACTAGGGAAGTTCTCTTGGACATTTACTTTGCCAGGGAGATGGATACTTTTTCCCTTGAAACTTTGTGACTTTTCTTGTGTGGAAGCCTCACAGGTCAGGGTCATTCTGGGATAAGAGACCCTTTGTCTTAGATATTCTTGCCCAAAGGAGAGACTGGGCCACATCTGATTTTACCAGCAGTTAAAGAAAATTGTCACAGAGATTTTGGAGGATGACAGGAAAAAACTCTGGAATCAGAGGAAAGGGGCTGAATCTGAGCTTTACCCATTTTTTCACCTGTGTAGCCTTGGGATAAAGTTTTTATTTGTTTGTTTAATTTTACCATCCTGGTCTCCTGGTCTTCCATCTCTTCCTTTGGAGCACTGTAATGAAAATATATAAAAGGGCAGCAGCTGTAGCTCAGTGGGTAGGGCGCTGGCCACATACACCAAGGCTGGTGGGTTTGAACCCAGCCTGGGTCAGCTAAACAACAAGCACAACTGAAACAAAAAAATAGGCTCGGTGCCTGTGGCTCAAGTGGCTAAGGCGCCAGCCACGTACACCTAAGGTGGCGGGTTCCAATCCAGCCTGGACCCGCCAAACAACAATGATGGCTGCAACCAAAAAATAGCTTGGCGTTGTGGCGGGCGCCTGTGGTCCCAGCTACTTGGGAGGCGGAGGCAGGAGACTCGCTTAAGCCTAGGAGTTAGAGGTTGCTATGAGCTGAGATGCCATGGCACTCTACCCAGGGGGACAGCTTGAGGCTCCTGTCTCAAAAAAAAAAAAAATAACCATGTGTTGTGGCAGGTGCCAATAGTCCCAGCTACTTGGGAGACTGAGGCAAGAGACTCACTTAAGCCCAAGAGTGCGAGGTTGCTGTGAGCTGTGACACCACAGCAGTCTACCGAGGGTGACCCCCCCAAAAAAAGGAAAGAGAAGAGAAGAGACATAAAAGGCTGATCAAGTGAGATTATTGATGTAAAAATTGCCTGTATTTGGCAAACTGTAAAGTACCCTCCACAGATACTTGAGGACATAAAATCAAAAGGAAGTTATTTCTATTCCTTTAAGTCTCCAGAATAGAGTGATTTTGGAAATCAAAAGGCAAATCATCAGCATTGTTTTAGTGAGTTGTAGTAGCACAGCAAATTGCTTCTATAGAAGTTTTTTTTCCAGAAAATAAGGGCAAAGATCAGAAGGAATTAGGATTCAGATTTGATTACCTCTGAAATTGCTTCTATGTTTAAACTTTTTATGATGCTATCTTGCATTTTAAAGACAGATATGAGCAAGTATTTGAAATTTAGCACAATTTCAATGTTCCAAATAGGTCATAATATGGAATTCTGGACATATGGTTAAATTGTAATTCCTGTTCCCTTTCCATTTTCCCATACGGGTTTTTTTGGGGGGTGGGAAGTAAGACGTGGGCAGAAGTGACAGATGTTACCCTGGGTGATGGCCTGTTAATTGCTACTTTGAGAACCTTGGAGCTCTATTTTGTTTCATGTAAGGTGATTGACAATATTGGAAATGGTGGCTGCTCAGTCAAACTGGGACCTTGAGTGACCCGTGTGAGGGGGAAACAGGCCTCCGTGATTTCAAACCACTGGAGGTGGGGAGTAAAAACCTCATGTATTTTGACACAGAGACACAAAGATCTATTTTGATCTTGACTTTTCCTTGAGTGACCCTGGCCTTTTGTAAGCCTCAGTTTCCTAATCTAAATTACTTACTATCTTATTGAGAGATAATAATAATGCCAAATTGATAAAGTAGTTGTGAGAATTAAAGCAATGTAAATAAAGCACTTAGGATAAGAACCTGGAGTATGGCAAAGATTAAGAAATTCATTTCTTCTTATCATCCCTGTTTATTAGAATCATGGGATCTTAGTGTTTAAATGAAGTTTAGATGCTGTCAGCGTGCTTTATTTTGTATTACTGACAGAGGATATAAGTTAGGTTAGTTGGCTCCTACAATAAGGGTCTTGATATGTGTTACGTGACTCCTTCTGAGATTGGAATGATAAACTCGTATGAATGGGGTTCCTGGCTTCCCTCAGATTCTCCGTGGCGTTTACCTCCAACAAAATGTTGAGCATCACTTCTGTAAAGTCTATGCCGATTCCGAGGTCTTACAACTCGAATGCCTTGCTTGAATCAAAAGGTTATCCTTCTGGCGTCAGTAATTAAAAGGTGAAAAAAGTTAGTTTGGCTTGGCCTGTTGCATGCAGACTGCCTGATCCTTTGTATAATGGCCCTGGGTGTAATTTTTCAGTCGGGAGGCATATCTCCTTAGAGCAACGTTCCTAATGCCACAACCCTTTAATACAGTTCCTGTGGGTCGCGACCCACAGGTTGAGAACTGCTGTCTTAGAGAGTGGCTGTGCGTCCCCTGTGTGTCCACTGCTGCTTCACAGTGTTGCCTTCTAGTAATTTCTAGCATGGGCTGTCATGACAAGCTTACTGCAACTGAGGCAGGAGAGTCTGGTAGGCAACAGATGTGGAGGCTCAGGCACTCGTGGAAAGAAGTGGCATGGTGGTGGTTGGCACAGGTAGACATCCTGGGGGAGTGTCTCAGTGAAGAATTAGGGAACTGTGGCTGGATTTTAGATTGGCATAAATACCAAGGTGAGAAGGAGGAAAGGCCTTTAGGGAAGGGTATGCATGGCAGTGATGTAGGAGCACCAGGTGCAGCTAAGGCGAGGAAGACCCTCAGGATGGTCCACCCTTCCATGGGTGGGGCTGGAAGGAGAGCAGGTGCAGTGAACTAGAAAAGGGTAATGTGTCTGACTGATGCCCTCCCAGGATGACAGCCAGTGAATGACGTGTACAGCTGCCTTGTCGGCCGTGGAGAGAGGTGGACTGGCCGTGGATGAAGGTTACACATCCGTAGAGAGAGTTAGCAGAGATGCAGTCACGTGGCAGTGCTCTCCAACCAGACAGCAGTTTACCTCTACAAATGCATGCTAAGAATGAATTAAATGCCACCCTCTGTGTTAGTAACTCCGGATCTGAAGAAAGGAACAGAAAATACTCCATCCTGAAGATACTCAGACTGCACTTGGGGAATACAAACACACCGGTGGTGTCATGTGTTGAATAGGGTAGATAATAAGATTAAGTCTGTTTTCTGACTGATATCAGATAACATTACCTGATTTGTGACAAATAGGAATTTTTCTTGTTTTCCGTGCTCCCAGAATAGCAGCTAAAGCTCTCTCATGTTTTCATAAGCATGGTTTTTGCAGGCTTGGGTTTTTCTTATGCTGTTCTTCCCAGCCAGAGCCACTCTTTGGGGCCTGTACAGACTGCTGCTTCCTTTTTTTTTTTTTTTTAAAGAAACTTCGAAGCTCATTAAAAAAGGAAAACTAGAAAAAATGCTTTTCTTCAGATTTCTCCACCTTCTCTTCCACTGGAAAACATACACAATTATGTTGCTGGAATTTTGTTTTTTAAGAGTGTCTCCTTTATCCCCCTTGGGCTGTCTTTCCTTTGAGAACTTCAACCCAGGAAATGATGCCCAAGTTTTCTCTGGGCATTTTGTTAAGGCCCACACTGATTGTTATTGGCATCTAAACACTCAACTAACATACCCTCATTATTCCTTGTCCTTGCAGAGTACTTTATGTTTTCTTGAATTCTATTATTTTTATGATGTCTTAGATAGGACATTTGCAAAAGAAGAACCCGAGGTTTAAGGCACTGACTTGGCTTTGTTTCATGGGCAATAATGTCATGAATTATTGGGAAACATTAATGCATAGCACCGACGACCTACCCCAGTTTCTGGATATCTGTGTTTGTAAATATCCACTTCTTTTTGGTGCTTTGGAGGACAGTGTTTTTGAGGACTGAATAGGTAGAAGTTTAGCAGTGGATATGAGAAAAGAGAAACGGAGGACCTCCTGATGGTGTTAGCAGTGGCCACTCTGGTGATAGACGTACAGCAGGGGAACTGGCAGGGTCCACAGCAAGAACTATTAGTGCTCAAGTAAACAAGCACGTCTGAGTAATTAATAACACATTCTCGTAATTGCTTCCTAAATGGCCAAGGCCTTTGGTTTTCTAAAACAGGATTCTGAAAGCTCTGATATATGTGTTCCGTGACATCTATTTGCACACATTTTCCTCTCTCCCTGCCTCATCTTTGAACTTCTGTATACAGAAAATTGATCTATTTATTCTCTTTGTCTCCTTGTTTTTGGTATTTGATTTGTAGCTTCCTTGCATCTCTTTATCTACAGTTCTTTGCCTGTTCTCCCTAGTGTACTTTTTGCTGGTCGGACTCCCCTCCTTCTGCAACTTTATGTCTCTTCAACAAAAAGCCCTCAGACTTCTGCAGTGATGGAAGTCACCTCACATCCGATAAGGAATCAGGGGAATCTTGTACTCCTGGTGGTTTGAAATGATTTCGAACCTTTCTGGGATCAATTTTTTTTGAGTGACTTGCCAGAAGGAGGTTTCTATTTCTAAAGGAGAAAAGCATTTCTTCACCAAAGCTCAAAAGACTGAGACATCAAATAACTCTTACAAAACAACATTTTGATGAGTTAAGTGTAAATGAATCAGAAACATATGGATTGAATTTCCCTTAAAATACACATGGGTTTAAAAATTAAGGGGAAAAGTGCTTGGCAAAATTCTCTTTGGGTTTGGCCAAGTTTGATTCTTTTGAAAACTAGTTCAAGACATGATGCCAATCTCGAAATGCTTCTGGGTTCGCACATCTCTGGTTCAAAGTGCTCTCTCCCTGAGAATCGGGTATTTTCTCCCTTTGTTCACTATTGTCAGGACTGTGTTCCTTCTATAATCCTAATCAGAGTGATATCTAAGAACAGAAAGCTTATGTGAAAATCTTGTTCCATCCAGGTATTGGTAATGACCCAGATCTTTGGAGAGTGTGTTAAATAGGCACGTTATGATTTATTGGCTTCCCAATATCTATTATGACCAGGCACCTAGATAACAAAGATGGATCAAGTGCATTCCCCCCCGTCTTCTTATTCAGAAAACCCACTATCTCTGGGTAAAGCAGAAGGCAATGAGATGTCTGAAGGTTGCACGGGCCAGGGTCCTGGAGGGCCACTGAATTCACTCCAGATGGTTCATCTAGATAGTGGCATTTTGATAGTGGTTTTTAATTTGACATGTTTATAAATATCATGATGAATCTACTTGCAGAGATACAAATGGAGCTAAAAAAGAATTAAAGCAGAAGACTACAGCAACACAAGTAGCTTTTGTTATCCTAGGGCTGAAAGTATGAGAGGAAAATGTAGTTAACGGAGCTGGTGGTGGAGAACCATTAAGAGAGGACACCATTGAGGGCCCTGTGGCCATGGATGGATGCACCTACTGTCAGAAACACAGCATTAGAGCAAGAAGGGAACTTGAGAGAACTTAGAAGGGAGTTCTGCAATCCAATTAGTGGCATTGAACAGGGCAGAGAACTGGCCAGGAGAATGCAAGCAGAGAAACTGAGGGTTGCCCTTGTCTTTGGTATGCAGTTACAGGAGAAATAACTTCTCCTTTGTTACTGAGGAGGGCAGTGTGGATAGAGCTTAACACGTCCTAACTGCACTTTGAAGAATACGTTTTAATAAGTGAATTTAGTGAGAACAGAAGTGTTTTAAGTGCAAGGTGTGGCATAAAGGGAACACAAAGCACAAAGCATGTTGGAGAAGGTAACCAGTCCACATTTATATTTAAAAAAGGACTAGTTTAAGGAAACTTCTTGGAACTATACAGGGAAGATGGAAGGGGCCCTTAGCAGAAACTTCAAGGGTATGCTAAGGGGACAGTGCTTCATTCCTCAGATAAAATGGAGCTACTGATCATTTTTGAGCAGGGGGTAGAATAAAATCAAAGTAGTGTTTTAGGAAAGTTGGTCTGGTATCTATGTGTAAAACAGATTGAAAAAGGGAGAGCTGGGGGTCAGGTAACTAGAAGATACTTTTTATAGTTCAAATAGGAAATGCTACAGGCTGGATAAAGATGGGAATGTAGAAAGTAGACCAGATTCTCTTTTGCTTTACACTTCAGAATTTTAAAAATTTTAAATGAATCTTGGCTTCCCTACATTTTAGGTCCTGTAGTAAATTTTCGTATCCTTCTGCTTGGGAAATGTTCCTCTGGACCTCCACCTTTCACCATTAACAAATTGGTTCTCACTGGATAAAAGATTTAAACTTAAGACATGAAACTATAAAAAATACTCAGAGTGCAGGGAAAACGCTTGAAGAAATCAGCCTGGGAGAATATTTTATGAGGAGGACCCCTCGGGCAATTGAAGCAATACCAAAAATACTTTACTGGGGATCTTAGCAAACTAAAAGTCTTCTGCACAGCCAAGAGCACAGTAAGTTAAGCAAACAGACAACCTTCAGAATGGTAGAAGATTTTTGCAGTTTATGCTTCTGACAAAGGTTTGATAACTAGAATCTACAGAGAACTCAAACTAATCAATAAGAATAGAATAAGTAACCCCAATTCTATGTGGGCAAGAGACTTGAATAGAAACTTCTCTGAAGATGACAGGCGCATGGCCCACAAACGCATGAAAAAATGCTCACCATCTTTAATCAACAGAGAAATGCAAATCAAAACCACTTTGAGATATCATCTAACTCTAGCAAGATTAGCCCTCATCACAAAATCCCAAAACTACAGATGTTGGCATGGATGTGGAGCGAAGGGAACACTTCTACACTGCTGGTGGGAATGCAAGCTAATACAACCTTTGTGGAAAGAAGTTTGGAGAACACTCAAGGAAGTAAAAGTTAGATCTACCATTCAATCATGCAATTCCTCTACTAGGTATATACCCAGATGATCAAAAATCATTTTACAACAAAGACATTTGCACCAGAATATTTACTGCAGCCCGTTTCACAAAAGCCAAGTTGTGGAAGCAGCCTAAATGCCCATCAACCCATGAGTGGATAAACAAATTGTGGTATATGTATACCATGGAATACTATACAGCCATAAAAGATGGAGACTTTGTATCTTTTATGTTTATTTGGATGGAGCTGGAACATAATCCTCTTAACTCAAGTACCTCAAGTATCTCAAGAATATATAAAAAAGTATTCAATGTACTCAATACTACTATGAAATCTATATATAATCACCCTTACATTCATAGGAATGGTAAAACATAACTATAGTCCAGGAAGTTGAAGAGAAGAGGAAAGAGAGGGGAGAGGAGGTGGGAGGAGGAAGGAGGGAAGGTACCTGGGGGGACCTCACCTAATATGCATAATGTAATGATACATTTCAAAACTATTAAGGAAAGAGTATAATTGTCATACAACAACAAATAAGTAAGCGAGGTGATGGATGTGTTAATCAGTTTGATGTAACCATTTCACATTGGATATCAAATCAGTACTCTGAACCCCGTAAATGCATCAATGTACACAGTACAGATTCTTTCCTGTCCTTCCACAGTTATTTCATGCATAAATAAGTAAATAAGTTATTATTCATGTAAAAATTTTTTTATCCTTTTAAATAGGTTGATATTCATACAACACTTAGAACAAAACCTGGCAAATAGAAGCACTTAGTTGATATCTAATATTATTATTGTAAATGTTATTATTAAAAACTCAAGTCTATTCTGTTATTTATTTTAAAGCATCACTCTCCCACCCCCCACCCTGACCCTTCTTTCCTGGTATGACTTTGAAAATAAGAGGGCATTTAAAACAATTTAATTTTTGAACTTTTGTGAGAGTAATGTATGCCATATTTAAAAATCAAGCAATACCAAAAGGCAGGTCCTGAAATACAGCAGCACGGGCCAAGTCCTTCCTTGTATCACAGTTGTCACAATTGCTATCTCAATAGCAACCACTTTTAACTCGTCTGTTATTTCTAAATATTATCTATATACAGTTTGATGTCTTGATTAATTTACTTTGCACAATATTTACTGATTTCCTGATGACATATGACATTTTAATTATTAAATCATAAGCCGTGATGGTCTCCTCATGAGTAAATACCGCTTAATGCTGAGCCAAATAGTGTCCCAGGATTTCATCTTTTTCTTATAAAGCATTTTATTTTTCTTGCTGTTTCTAACTGGGTCAGTTTTTTACTTGTATAATTTGCTGACCACACAATTTTAATTATTCTCAAATGTTCATCATATTAATTTTTCTATCAAATTTCCGTTTCTCTTACAATCTTCCATTCCAGAGGCCCCTGTCTTCCTTTTTTTAATTTGGACTGGATTTTATGATTTTATCCTAAAAATTCAATTTTTATTTTTCTGAGTTGAATTCTTTGTCTTCTTTCTTTAAGATTAATCTGTTCCCCTTTGTTTCTTTTGTTTCCTTGCTGGAACACATTTTTTTAATGGGCTTACCAAAAAAGAAAACAGGTTAGTTTTCTGATTACGTGTATTTATTCATTCTAATCTACATTTGGCTAACAGCTTCATTGGCTTTAAAATCCTTGGTCAATAGTCCCCTTCTGAATTTTGAAGGCAGTTTTGCTGGTGGGAAGTCTGATGTCATTTTTACTTTTGACACTTTGTATTAAATTTATTTCCCCCCCCTTCTGAAAGCTTCTCGAGTATTCTCTTTTAGCCCCATTGTTTTGGAATTTCATAGTGATGTGCTGTGTTGTTAAGTGTTTGTTCATTCAGAATCCTGGGCATCAGTGGGTGTTTTCCAACATAGACAAGTTGTGTTCTTTAATTCTGACATTTCCCTGCAATTTTCCCATGGTAATTGGTAATTTCTTTCTTTGTTTTTCCATTCACCCTCTGGAATTTCTGTTAAGTAGGTACTAGAGTTCCTTCACTTTAAATATTTTTCCCCCTATATTTTAGTACTTTTTTATTTATTGGAAATTTCTTTCACTTTATCTGATTTTTTTTTGCCTTTCAACTTTCTTTTAAAAAAGAGTATCCAATGACATTTAAAAAATGGCATTTTAAATCACAAAAATTGTTCTTGTTATTATCTTATCTTATCATTATTCCTTTCTCACTGTATTATCTTCTTGTGTTAGGAAAAATTTCCATATCTGTCTGATAATATACATTAAACTCTTTTTAAAGTTTTTTTTCTGTTCTTTATTTATTTCTTCCATTTTTTCCCTCCTTTTCCATTCATTATAGCCCCTCCCTTTAAAAAAATATGGAGGCTGATTTATTCATATTTAAGACTAAGGCATCTTATGTGGTAGTTTATCCACACAATGGACTACACCTCAGAAGTCAAGCAAAAGAATAAACTCTTGATACATATTAATAGAAAAATATCAATGAATCTCAAAAGCATTATGCTAAGTGAAAGAAGAAAAAATGCATACCGCATAACTCCATTTATGGGAAATATTTGAACAATAAAATTCTAGTGACAGAAGCAGATTAGTGACAAAAGCCAGAAGCCAGGGGATGGAGGAAAATTTTGACTGCAAATGGATATGAGGAAACTTTGGGGGTCATAATAATGCTGTATATTTTTCTTGTGGTGCTAGTTATATGACCCTATACATTAGTCAGAATTGGTGAATTCTATCATATATAATATCTCAATAAAGGTGATTCAACAAAAAGTAAATATGAAATTATGGGTTGAACTTATTGCATTATATTCCTATGAAAGCTATAAATTAGTTTCATAGTAGGGCTGAGTACATTGGATACTTTTCTTCCATTCTTGAGATACTTTGCTAAGAAGAATATTTTCTGGCTCCATCCATGTAAACATGAAGGAGGTAAAGTCTCCATCCTTCTTTATGATGGCTGCATAGTATTCTGTGGTATACATATACCACTTGTTTGTGATATTTTTAATGAAAAGAGGTTTGAAATGTTAGTCGAGTCAACCTCAATATTTTCCTTTGTGATTTCTGCTTTTATGGTATTATAGTATAGTAGGGAAATTTCTCCCTACCTTGATGTCATAAAGATATATCATACCTATAAATGCTTAAAATTTCCTACTTTTTCACATTTAGTGTTTAGTTTCTTTGGAATTAATTTGTATACTGTATAATATAGAAAGCTGACTTTTTTTTTCCTATTTAGTGAGTCAATTACTACTTCTGTCATCACCAAGTTTCCATTTGTTTTTGTATAAATTTATTTCATTTGGAATGAATGAATGATGAATGAATGAATAAATGCTGTTGATTTTTTGTCTATTCCACAAGCAATATTATACTTCTTAATTACTTGAAATTTCTAGAAAATTTTAATATGTGATAGGGAAATTCTACTGACCTTGTTCCTATTCTTCAAAATAATTCTTCTTGCTCTTTTGACAAGGTTCAATTTATCAAGTTGGATGGAAAATTGAATTTCATTTTTCAGTTGTCTCTGTTTACTTGGAGTTGAAATTTTTTTTGTAGTTTTATTTTTACTTATTTGGAACTCATTCTTTTTTGTGTAAAGATTTGAAGTTTAAATGAAATAGAAATGAAAGAAAGAACATTTGAAGGTAAAAACAGAGGAGAAAAGTATGCCAGCCATAAAAGTCACAAAATTAGTGAAATTAAACAAAAAACCTGTAAAACATTTCCAATGAGGATGAAGAGGTATATGTAATAAGAATTTGACTCCTTTGATAGCAGGAAAGAGACAAATTACAAATTTTATGGTGAAAAAAATTAAATTCTAATACTAAACAATGTCAGGAAAATCTCAAATGGAGCATTTCACAGAGAATGTTAAAAAAGTGTCCTCAATAATATATACAGTAGTAAGTAGAAGTGCATTTCTTATGGTGGCAGTGAATAAAATTGTAATATTATAAAAGTTGATAAACATCAGCTAATATGATAGCATCTATGCCTTCCAATGGTGTAGATTTGATTTAATTCAGCAGTTGGAAAACTCAGGCTCTTGGGTCAAATCCACTCCACCTGTTTTTGTAAATAAAGTTTTACTGGAACAAAGCCACACCCATGTGCCTAGATACTGTCTGTGGCCACTTTCCTGTTGTTTAATGGCAGAGTTGAGTAGTTCTGACGAAAACCATATGGCCTGCAAATTCAAAAATATTTACTATCTGGCTCTTCCCAGAGCAAGTTTGCCATCCCATGCCCTAAATTATCATCTTTAAAATTATTCATTCTGTATTTACTCTGGGTATATTTTTAACCCCCCCCCCCTTTTGTTAGCCCCCAAGTGCATAAATAAGCCAAGGATGCAATGGACTCATGGTAGAGGTTAATGTCTTGATTCAGAAAAGAATGCACTGTCATTCTATTCCTACTCAGGCATTTCATCAATCTAAGAAAAAACAGCCTAAGAGTACAAAGATATCCCACATTCTGAATTCTGGAACACTCCTGTTTGTCTCAGAAATATATTCCTTTCTTTCACTCTGCCTAGGGGTGATTCTGGTTCTAGCCTCCCCTGCTCCTCTTGGTCACCTAACCTTGGCAATTCTTCCTGGACTCTCAGTGAGCAGCCCCTGGCCATCCTCAGCTGGCTTCTTTCTCCTCATCTGGACTTAAGTCCTGGTCAGCCCTGTGATTTCTGCAACTTATTTTCCCTGTAGACAGAGTGCTGAATTCCTCTCAGCTCTATTAATGTTCAGTCAGCTTTGGTAAAAGAGGCTTTATTTAAGAACTGGTGGTTAACTGAACTGTCACAACACCAAACTGGCAATAGGTTCCTATAGGAAAAGTATGGAATTTAGAGCTCTAAGTCCTGTTTTTTTGACTTCCTGACCTTGACACTTACCAGGTGAATGACCTTGAGCAGGTTGCTTAAACCTTGAGATTCAGTTTTCTCATCTGCAGAATGAGGATAATACTAATATTTGTCACACCTATCCATTAGGATTATTGTCAGAAATAAATGAGATATGTGAAAATAATCTGACAATACAAAAGAAAACACATGTGTTTGCCATTATCACCAGTTCTCAATAATTTTTCCTAATCTCCAAAGGGACTTTCCTTCTGTTCAAAAATCAGTCCAGTAATTCTTCATCTTAGCCTCTTTGCCAAAGAGTCTCACCATTGCTCTGGTGACTGTGGTTTTCGGGAATGCTCTGCTTCTCTGGTGCAGCCACTACTCTGGAAGTAGTTGTTCTGGGATGCGGGAATGGGGATGCAAATATTATCACACACCCAAACAAATACTGCCCATGCTCCTCATCTCTCCTATTTCTCTCCGGAAGACCCAAATTTGTGTCCTGTAATTCTTTCATGAAGCTCTGTGCCCTCTCCATCCCTTTCCTCAAACTGTTTTCTAATTCCTCCAACACTTAGGAGGAGAAATGGTAATGGAATTCCCATCTCAGGACCCACACAGAGTCACTTGTTGAGAGTGGCTAAGGCTACTCTGTATTAAAAAACATGTGAAGGGCTTTAATCTTTAGTTTTCTTCCTCGTACATGTCATTTTAAACATGCCTGGTTTCCTCATCTATGGCTCATATCATGGGCCCAGCTCAAGAGTGGTCAGATGTCAAGATTTGGATTTCAATTCAGGGCATGACAGAGCCTCTCATGGGCTTCTAGGGCAAGCTATCATAGTTCAAACTAGCTTTAGTAGGACTGAGATAAAATTAGATAAGAAATCATGAAGCTCATGACTCTTTGCTCCTTCTGTGGATAATTCCCCTGGGCTCTCATAGAGGAGGAGCAACTCAGATATTCTTGTGCTTTTAATAGCACAGATAGTTTATACTTATGCACTTACATAAATAAATGTCTAGAGGAGTCACTGGCCTGCTGGTTTCTGCAGATGGCTAGTTTCTGTACTCCAGGTTAAGCTCAGCTAGAACACCAGTTTACATTATAAACTGTAATCCAAATTTTCTACATTGTTTGAACTAACTGCTTTCTTCAGAAAAGGAAAACTGAAGATTATAAAAAGAAAAAAAGACCGTGATATCTTTGCCAGATAAAACATAATTTGCTTTATTTTTCCCCTTTGCACCATTAAGAGATTTATTGTCTTCTATTTATTTTCAGTACTTCTCTTCATTTCTGGGAAGTCTGACCTGTGTAAATCATTATTGCATCTGAACAGAGTTTTGCAGACAGATTCCGGTAATGGGCTCTCCTTGGCATTTCATGATGGACCTTTATAGCACAGAGAAAGGCGATGGTTCTTACATGTTTCCTGAGAAGCAAATGTGATTGGCTCCTGGGGGCCTAGTGCCATCCCAGATTTTAAATTTCTTTAAAATTTAAAGAAAATTGCAGAAAATTTGCCTTTTACATCACAGTTTATTTGTTTCCTTATGTATAACAGCGTCTTAATGCTTGATTGACATTTCAGGCTGGTGTACCATTTTTATTTACTCTGACACACTTGTGCTGACTATTGTTTAATGTGCCTGGGCAGAGGCACCCCTAGTTTGAGATACACATGGCTTAGAGGCTGGGAAACTGGATTTGAATCTCGATTCTGTCACTTTTAGACACCTGAACCTGGAAAGCCATCATTTATCCTCTTAGAGTATAAATCCTCATCTATAAAATGAGCTGTTGTGATGATTGAATCTATAATTGAGGATTCTTTTTTGTTGAGTAATTCTTCAATGTTAAGAGGGAAGGCTTAATTAGGACCAATGGGGAAGTCTGAAGCCCAGACCATTTGAAAGATAATTAAGGGTGGGTGTTTTCATGGAACTTAAACTGTTCTCATTTTACAGTAGCTCCACTTTGTCTTATTAGTTCCTTGGGGATTTGGATAGGGCTTTTCCTCTAAAGGGTACTAATGTTAGGATCAGTCATTCTTTTAGGAAACTTTGAGACAGCTTACAGCCCCCATGCTCTCAAATTCACCCCCAGTGAACCGAATTCAACAAATTCTTATCAAGGAACTTTTCTATATCCATCACTACCAAGCCCTCTAGATCATATGAAAAAACTGTAAGGTATGGTCTATGCTCTCAAGGACCTGAGGTCTTATTAGAGGACAGCCACAAAGTAGTTGTAAGCATTCTTCGGTAATAACATAAGAATGTATAAGAATATAACATATGTAAGAATATAATTGTGCACATGTATTAAGGAGCTACTGAATAATTAGTGTGTTATTAGCATATATTTTATAACTTTCAAAGCAACCCTGAAAGATGAAAACTATTATTTCTCTTTTGCTGACATGGAAATCAGGGCTCTAGCTCAAGACTGTGCAACCAGTTGTCAAACGGAGAAATAGATTTAACAGAGTACCATGTCAGTAGGCACCATGTCATACTGCACTGAGTTATTCTGTGTCAAAGGACTTTTGCTACACTGATTGATGAACTGGAGTATTTTGAGCCAAATGGAGGTATGAATAGGAACTTCTCTGTTTGCAGAAGCAAAGCTGATATGAGATTTACTCAGTACTTGCTGAATTGGTGAAAGAGGGTAACTTATGTAAAAAAAAAAAAAATTCTAAACTCACCACCATGGCTTACATGGGTCTTTGCATCCCCTTCTCTTCTGTAGCATAGGGTCTGGTGCTCAGCCAGAGACACAGACACTGTTAATGCTCACTAATGGCCACATGCTATTTCCCCAGTCTCCTCTGCAGATAGATCAATCACATGACTATTCAGGTTGATGGGAAGACTGAGATTGTTAAAAATTTGAACTGTGTAAGCCAGAGAATTCCCGAATGACTCCGGAACTGGAAGATGGCAAAGACGCAGAAAGGAAAATATTTGGGTTTCTGAGTTACTGCTTGGAGGAGAGCTTCATGGAGAACCATTCCCCACAGGGGTATCCACATTGGACTTGACTTAGGCAAAAAATAAGCTTTTATGGTGTTAAGCCACTGACATTTAGATTGTTCCAGCAGTTAACCTGTCCGACCAATACAGCAGTACTGAATAAGTGGTTGGCAGGTGAGAGGTATTCATGTGCTTGCCATTAAAAGAACTTGGGACATTAAAAAAGTCCTAGTGTTCAAGTTACAAATTGAGTCAGTCAGAAACTCCTGGGGGCATGGTGGTATCTAGGAAAGAGTCATTTTTTTCTTTTCAGCTTCTTGTGTGATTCCACTGGATAGCCAAGTTTGGAGCTATTGCACTGTGTATCAGTGCTAGCTTATAGACTATGAATCTTGTTAGAAACACACCTTCTTGGATCTTTGAATTTGTGGAAACAGATTTTCTCAGAATTTGTGTTTTAGAAAATTTACTAAGAAAGGAGATTCTCAGGTTTCTTAAAGCCTGAGAAGTAATGTGCTAGAATATTCTGCTCTAGTGATTCTCAAAGCATGATTGTCTGACTATAATCAGAGTCATCTGGAAATACTTCCTAAAAGCAGATTTCTGGGCCCAATCCCACGCCTTCTAAGTCAGAATCTCATGATTCTCACGAAGGAGGTGCTTTGATATCTACATCCCTAAAGAATTTTCCAGATACTTGTTGCTTCACCAGATTTCACACTTATCAGTTACTGACACTGTTGCCCTTTCCCTAGATGTGCTGCTTTCCCACGATTCCTCCTCACTAAGCACCAAGTCCCTCTGGGTCTTACTCATAAGATCCAGGGATGGGAAGGGTGATGGTTTTCTATTTTTAACCTTACATATGGCTTCTCCATGTGGTTTCTTTAAAATCAGTACTTTTAAGTGTTTTATACACCATTAATTATTAAATGTGGAGGGAACAGGGCACCTTTCAGCTTAAATGGTGAGAAATAATGCTGGATACATAATTAAACCTGAAAATTAGGAATTCCTACAATAAGTCAAACTTTGATTCCACTGATAATACTCTAATTTCTACTTATCTTTCTAGGAACCACATCTACTGTGAAGAAAGCTGCTTGTGGGACCAAGTTAGATGAAAAATAGAAAGAACTTAAAAGAGAAATGGGAAAGGGATGTACAGAAGCAAGATGATTGATAGAAGAACGATGTCACGCAAGTTCATTGGGTAGGGCCTGGTTTGGGGGTGTGCTTTGGTCACACCTGTGGACTTTTCAAGTTTGCAAAGACAAGGGTTCTATCATAGGCCTTTGTGATCAGAGAGAAACAAAAATCTCAATTTTTCCCAATTTATTTTCCTTCTTTGTCTTGCTCTCTCCTTGTCTGAAGTTAATTTATGCTCCCACAGTGGGAGAGTATGTGGGTAATTGACATAGAAGAAACTGACTCTAAAAGCTACGGTTACCGGTTACCGGTAGACTTTGTGCCTGCTGTTTGTGCCCCTGCTTTATGCTGCCTTTATTCCTTCCTTCTCTTCTATCTACAGATACTTGCTGAACACAGTATCAGTATCTGAGAGGGAGAACTGGAGGTGCGAAGTGTAAACAGGACGGTCTCTAAGGAAGCATACCATTTAAAGAAATGTCTGCACAGGGGTCTAGGAGGGTAGGCCCTGTGCATATGAAGGTAGCAGAAGGAGAACCTGGCTGAGAAGGGAGGTGACAGATTCAGTTCTCATTGGTCTGTGAACTTGAACTGTGGGGAAATACAGTCAAATCATTACTTTCATTAGAATTTTCTTTACTCAACTCCTTTGCTAGTTGGAATGAGGGTTCAGGGGAGGGAAAAATCCTCTGTATTAGGAATGGTGTGGGTACATCCAGGCAAACCTGGAAGTAGAAGAGACCACTGGTCTACATGATCAGTGGGACAGGGCCTTAGGGCTTCAATTTACCTGCAGACACTGAAGGAGGCCTTTGTCTGCTACACAGAGTATAGTGCAGCATTTGTAGGACATCAAAGGGCTAAAATTCTGGTACACACTTGGCCACGAGGTCTAAATTCAGAAGGTGAATCTCAGAAGGTGAGTAAAACACAATGATGGACAATACTCAATCTGTTAAGCAAAGAGGGCAGTTAAATCATTGTCAGTGGTGGGTGGAAGGAGGCATCAGAAGGCAGCATGGCAGGGCAGCTGGAAGCTGAGGGTTTGGAGGCAAGTGGACCAAAATGCAGAGCCTCACTCTACTACTTTACCAAACGCATGGCCTTGGGCAAAGTGCGAGATCTGTTGGAGGTCTGTCCTTCTTCCTGAATTGGTTATAATGCATGTGTGTATATGTACATACATAAGGCGATTTTGAAGATTAAATAAGACGGTATCTTTAAAGAACTTTGTAGGGTCCCTGACACAGTATGAAAAAGCAATTGTCACTATTTTTCATGGCCGTTGTGGTCCTTGGTGGATAAAAATGGAGGGCAAGTGTATGGTGGACATACATCTGGGCTACTTTGCAGGTTATAAAAGCAATGAGCAAGGCAGAATTCTGATTTTCCGTAGTGCATGGAACCACGACAAATATGTGAGGCAGAAATTTAGTTACTTTACATAGTACCCAGCCAGAGGCAGGGTGACAGTGAGGACAACTTGTTGCTGGCCCATGCCAGTGTTGTTGGGACCGTTGATACATCTTTCTTGAGGAAGTGCTGAGAATTGGCAGGCCATCGCAGAGAGTGTTCAAGATTTGGACCTAGGTTTAAATCCCACTTCTATTCTATAGTACCTGTGTGACAGGTTCAAGTTACTTTACTATTTGTTAAAAGGGGGAGAGGTAGAGGCAAAATGCTTGCCTTGCCTCTGGAGTGAAGGAAATGAAGAACAGAGAGAGACAGAAGCTCTCAAATTGGTACATGGTTGAAACTCATTAAGTGGCAGTTATCACTGAACAGGTGCTTAAGCTGCCCCAGGCACCCAGCTGCCCAAGCCATGGGGAGAGAAGAGATACAGGAGACTGCAAGGCAAGGAGGGATGACGTTATTACTTAGGAATAACTAAAAATTAGACATTATCTGTGTACTTTCCAGTGCCTTGTAGGTTCTCAGTGTACGTAACAAACTTCACTGTTATCTACATCTTTGAACACACAAACAGCTTGGATTCCACACTGGTGATGGCTATGATTCTGATTAGGCCTCCCTATGCTTGCCTGTGTATCTAGCTTCAGAAGCTGTTCTTCTTTCCAGCTGCCTCCTAAGTTCAAGTTCAGTTTCCAGTCTATCCTCTTAAGAGCACTCCACTAAAGAGCACTTTTCTTTCTTTCTCTCTCTCTATTTTCCCCTCCTGACACCAGGCTTAACAGAATAATGCATTAGTCCTTAATACCTCCTTCTTCTGGGTCAGCGCTAGTCAGAGCCCTTTGATTAGCACAGCCTCTTCCAGCTCTGTACTGGGCTGGTTTGCAGCTCAGTTCTCCTGACGTTTATTCCCGAGAGGGAGGAGAAAAGATAAAACTGAACAAAGCAAAACAGTATCTTGGAAAGTTTGCAAGATCCCATTATCTAGTGGTCAGCCTTTATAATTGTTGGCATCTTCTGATTGAGCAAGTATCAACAATCAATTTCCCACAAAAACAGTTTATTTAGAAGGACACACACACATGCATATATACATCTAAATACCACTGTTTGTGGGTGCTAAAGAATACGGTTTATTCCAGCAATAGGCCCCTGAAAGTTGTTGGTTTTACAGAATTATTGGTGCAACAAATCACAGCAGTGTGTTATAACATTAACTGCCCACCGTTGAAGTTATTAACCAATACACCAGCCGCTAGTTCCTGGCACCTTACAATATTATAAGGATTATCGCTAATGTTAATTTGTTTCTTTTTTTCTTGTTTGGCTGCGTCTCAGAGAGATAGGCATCTCTAGCGGATCAGATGTGCTCTCACAGGCAAAGTGTCCCTGAGATTTAATAGGCAGAGAAGATTGACTCGGAGAAAACATTTCTGTAAATCACTCAGCCAGAATGCTTTTTTCTAAATATTGGAGAAGGAAAAGAGCAATGTGAGCGTTTCATATGGTAGCTCCACTGCATACGTACGTTTTCTTCCTGAGCTTGGTATTGGTACGTGCCACTAAGAATGGTAAATGGATAACTATAAAACTGCCTTCTCCAAGTGTCCCTAGCGTAATCTGAAGGCGTGCCCTTCTGTGGGAAGTATTCCCCGAAGATGTGATCCTCTGAACCTCGGAAGTTTTTCTTGTTTTAATGTTTGCTTTTTTTATCAGTGAATATTTACCTCTGTTTCTTTCCATACACTGTGGCATGGTCTCTGTTAGAATAACATATCATTTATGCTTAGCTGAAGGTCACGGGGACGATCAAGCTGCAAATCAACAGGGCAGGCAAAGGGGCCGAGCAGCGCTGCCTTCCAGAGAAGAGCGGCCAAAGCTGAAACTCCCTGGTCCGTGGGTGGGGAGTGTACGGGTCACTTCCTCTCATGAGGAAATTTCCTCTAGAGGAAATACTTGTGCACATGCTAGTTCTGTACTATGGTGTTCAGTCTCTAACTGTGGTTGAGTAATTAGGTACTTGTTCTAAACGGGGTTTATTCCTTCCATCCTCGCCTCTGTATTCTAAACTCAATCCATGACCATGGAGAGGTGCCTTTATTGAAAATTCCTTCATTGCCACATTAGTAACTGTAATGCTACCCCTTTGAATAATAGTAAAATAAGGCAGTTGTTTAAAATGGTCCACTTCCTATCTTAGTATTGATGTTCTTTTCTTCTGGTGGAATTTAGGAAGTTATTGCAGCCTCTTTACTATTAATTCTAGAAACAGCTTTCTACTGCACTTGTGGACCCTCCCCTAGAAACATTTAAAATGAAATTAGCACAATTGATAGGGTTTAGTTTTGGTTTCCTAAGTTAACTTTTACAACAAATGCTTTCTCTTTTTCATTCTTAGGTTCAAGAATCTCTATCTATGTTCAGGTTCTTTTAAAGGGTCAATGACCAATAGTTGCTGTGTTTAGGTTCTTTTAAAAATACACGTTTTGGGCATTATATTGAAAATGTTACATAAAAATTATTAATCATAAATCAGTGAGGAAGAAGTCTTATGAAGAATGAAATGACTGCTAGAACATTTTTTCTGGATTTTAAATTTGGAGATCATGTTACCAACATGTGATAGAAATAATAATAAACAGATATATCCCAGGCACATCAGAAGCTCACATATCCATCAAACATAACGCTTATAAAGTCACAGGACAGCCACACATTGGAGGGCAAAAGGGGTGGAGAAGGTGGAAGGAAATGAAAATCAGTGTCTGACATCTTCAGTTTAGCATCCCAACGTTAACAGCTGTAGTTTGAAGCTAATGCCCCAGATTGCTTCCTATGGGACGAAATATTGACCGAACAATTCTTCAGGTTTAAGAAAACAGTATAATTGTCTCACCCCAACAAATATGTAAGCAAGGGGATGGATGTGTTGATCAGTTCCATGTAAGCATTTCACATTGCATATCAAATCAGTACACGGAACCCCACAAATGCATCTATGTACACAGTTATGATTTAATAAAACAAAATAAAATGTATATCAAGGATAAAAAAAAATAAAGCAAGTGGTAGACTGTTAAAGAGATGCTAGTTCCCAAAACTGAGGTTCTCCATTTACTAGATATACTAGTTAGGGTTCTCCAGAGAAACAGAACCGATAAGAGATATGTATTTTTATAGAAATAGATATAGGCTTATGTGAAGAGACTTAATATGGAAATTGGCTCATGCGGTGATGGAGGTTGGCAAGTCCCACCACCTGTCATCTATATGCTGAGAAATAGGAAAGTGGATCGTGTAATTATATCCAAGTCCAAAGGCCTGAGATCTAGGGCGCTCAATGGCTTCACTCCTGAAAAGAAACAGAGGATTCACCCAGCCTCTGTCATTTTGGATGGTGACTGCCCACATTAGTAAGGGTGGATCTTCTTAACAAATTATACTGATTCAAATGCTAAGGTCTTTTGGAAACACCTTGATGGACACACCCTAAAATAATATTTCACCAGCCATTGGGACATCCCAGTCAAGTTAAAAATTAGCCATTACACTAGAATTTGGTTCTTTAAGGATATTTAAATATCTGTAAAATACCAGATATTTTACAGCTCTTTCACATGCTATTTCCCAGTTTTTCCATATATAAAAAGGGAATATTTGACATCAACTTAAATCTTTGGGTCACTTCTATTACTTGATGATAGTTTCAAGTATTTATATCATTCAATCTTTAGCACCCAAACTAAGTTTTAGTCTTTTCATTCATGAAATTATCTTATTATCACCCCGAGCTCTTGTTCTTTAATTTTTTTGCATGTCATATATTTTCCTAAAATCATGACATTACATTTAACTGTCTCTTAGACTATTGTGTGTGTTGTGTTCACATAGCATCATCTTCATCTCTTTTTTATTTTTATTTTCTTATAAATTAATCTAAACTCTATCGTTCTTGAATTTACTTTTTGGACTTTGACAACATGAGATAAACTTAGGTGCCTCCTCTTTAAGTCAACCAGCGATGTGGTCCGAGTTTGCTGATCTCAGCCTTTGAAAAGAGTTTTAAAAAGATTTTAATAACTCTGCTAAAATGTTTTTAATTACTCGTTCTGACCATGTGAGGTCTATTTTCTAATCAAATTTTGACAATAAGCAAGACATACAAACTAAGGATGCACTTGTAAAGAATATTTTGTTGTAAGTGTCTATTTTAATCATTTCCTGTTAATAGTTCATACTAAGGGCTTGGCACCTGTAGCTCAGTGGCTAGGATGCTGGCCACATAAACCAGGGTTGGTGGGTTCAAACCCGGCCAGGGCCTGCCAAACAACAACGACAAGTACAACAAAAAAATAGCCAGGCACTGTGGTGGAAACCTGTAGTCCCAACTACTTGGGAGGCTGAGACATGAGAATTGCTTAAGCTCAAGAGTTTGAGGTTGCTGTGAGCTATGATGCCACAGCACTCTACCAAAGGCAACATAGGGAGACTCTGTCTCAAAAAAAAGGTAGTTCATACTAAGGAAGATGGACTTTAGGGAAAGGTTTGGAAAAATAATTTTATTCTTTTCTTGACCACAAATACTACTGGCTAAGATGTTCGGTCAATCTGGAGTCTGTTTTGTTGCAGTTGTTGTTTATATTAATCTATTTCCACTTTATTTATTTTAAATATCTAATCTTACTTCTTATTCACTTTCAATCAAAGGTTATTTTCTTTCCTTGAACCAGTCTCCCAAGTAGGGAAAAAAAAAAATGCTTCAACTTGATTAGAAAGAAATTAAAACAGTGAGCTGAAATGAAACACCCACTTTCAGACTTGAATTTAATTATAATTTTTTATTTATAATTAAGCATATTTTTGGTCCTTGATGGAATTTTTACCAATAAGATTACTTTTCCCTTGCTCCAAGCCCTGTGTTTTTACCTTTCCTGTGTATCTGAATGTGCAGCTCTTTTCCTTGGCATCAATGGTGTTTTATTTTCTTTGCTTGCATTCCCCTTAAGCACCCTTCACTGCATCCCTCATAGTACATAAATCAGCTTTTACTACATTTCCTATCGAGACTCTGGTAATGTTTTTTATTTCTGCTCCTACCTGTGGCATGCAGAATATGACTGGCTAATATGTTTCCTCCTATCTCAAGTGGATTATACACATAAATGGAAGTCTGGATTTGACTTTTCTTCTTTCATTAGAATATACACAAGCTTTATACAAATTCTTGTATATTTTGAATGTGCTTTCCAGAACTGTTGGAAGTGAGCTTCTCTCAGTCTGTTCAGACTAAATTAATTTCCACTGACTTCTTATTTCAGACTGAATTTTATTTCAATAAAAGCATCAAATGAAACTAGAAATACAAACCAACTATTCTCTGTAATGGAAAACAAGAGAATTATAGAAATGTAGTCATCGAGATGCAGGTCCATTTGGGGACATGGGAGTTGGGGAGAGGAAGAGTATTGCCTTTTCCACATCACCTATAAAAAGTGCTCAGCAACAAAAAATGTTACAACATTAGAACTGACTTTAAAATGTGTTTTGATAGGAACTTGCTAGAAATTGAGCATTTAAAACTCTAATCAAAATGCTCAACATACTTAAATTTGTCCTATCCTTCCTCCCAAATCCGGGACTTCTATTTTGAGTATAGTTTGGTTACCACTGCTGGAGATTGAATCTGTTGTATGCAGAAAAATTGAGGTCCTGGTGTAGAGATCCAATTGCCCATCGTTTTAATGCCAATAGCATGAAATCACCAGACTATCCCTAGAATCATAAAGACATAAAAAGTACATACAAAGATTGCAAATGGTGCATGAAGAATAGTCCTATATTCCCCTGAATGCTTTAAGGAGTATTCTCTAAATTGTGTAAACCTGGTACTTGATAACTTGTTTAGTATCCTTATAAGACTGAGAACCACAATGAACTAAAAACAACATTTAATAAGTGATACTCAAATATTCATCTCCATGAGGCTGCTTATGCAGTTGAGACTCACTTGAAATCTTTCAAGAAAATTCATGGGAGAAGTTGTGAGCGTCTCTAGATACATTAGCCTTCAAACCTGCTCCTCCAGCCGTCTTTTTCATCTCAGCAAATGTCACTTCCCCTTTCCAGTTGTTCTGGCTAAAATTTTAGATGTAATCCTGAACCCCATTCTTCCTCTTACTCCTGATCTGCTCCTGTCTACGTGCATATTAGCAAATCTTATTGTTTTTATGTCATCAAAATATATCTATAATGCACCCATACTTTACAATGTTCCCCACTACTTGGGAATTTTAATCTAAACCATCTTTTTCTTGGACATTTGTAAGAATTTTCTGAACTATTGCCCCAGCTTCTATACTTGTCCTCAGATCAGAAGCCAGAACAGTGTGGTTAAAAATAATTTTGATCATGTCTTTCTTCTGCTCAAGACCTTCTGATTGTTTCCCATCTCATGCTGAGTAAGAGCCCAGGTCTTTTTGAGGACTCCATGGCCCTCACTCTCTGCCTCTTCTTCATCTACTCCATCTCTGACTCATTTCCCACGAATCTCTCCCTCATTGATTCCTCTCACTGAAGAATCACCTTCTCACCTTAGCCCTTAGTCTTGTGCCAGGACTGTTCTCTTGGCCTATACAGTTCTGCTAACTGATGCTATCTACTCACTTCTTTAGCTCTTTACCCAAATAGCACACCGTGATTCTATGCAAAACTTGTCATCTTTGTCACCTAACTCTCTATCCTCATAGTCAATCTAGTTTTCATCATAAAACCTCTCTCTTCCTGATATGTAATAGTTGTTTTCAGGAGTTTAAATATTTGGGGGGGGGAATTCATTGAGGGTACAAAGACATAGGTTACACTGAATGCATTTGTTATTTAAAGTCCCTCTTATAATTGTGTCCTGCCCCCAAAAGGCCATGCACATCACCACCCCCATCCATCTCCCTCCTCCCCTCTCCCCGATCCCTCATTCCTGTACCGCAACCTTTACATTAGCTGATCTACTGCTTTCGTACTAGAATTGAGTACACTGGATTCATGCTTCTCCATTCTTGTGATGCTTTACTAGGAATAATGTGTTCTACTTCCATCCATGTTAATACAAAAGATGTAAAGTCTCCATCTTTTTTAATGTCTGAATAGTGTTCCATTTTATGCATATGCCACAGCTTGTTAATCCATTCCTGGATCGGTGGGCATTTAGGCTGTTTTGTTTACATATTTAATATTTCCACATGTTTGAATTGACTCTGATTGTGGGTTGTTTTTGTGTCTATTGAGTTGGCTAACCCTTCAAAAGGGAGCACTTTTACAACGCTTAAAAATTAATCTGATGGAAAAAATGCTGGTGTATTTCATCTTCACCTGTAAATTATCATTTACTAAATATTAGTTATTAAAATATGAAATGTAACATTAAAATTTTACTCTGTGTTAGCTTCAATTACTCATACATACAGAAGAAAGAAAGGAATTGATTAACTTGAGAATTTGTGTACTTACTGAAGACGGCAAGAAACTCAAAGTGGGCATTAGTATGGTTAAGAGAAGGGCTTATAGCTGGCCATACTTGGGCTTGACTCATGGCTGTTATTTTTGCTAGTTGTCCTTCCTGTCCTTGCTAGTAGGCCTCTATGAGCCTAAGTTCCTTCATTTAGGAAATTAAAGTAATATCTACTACCACCTTGTTGTAGAGATTAAACAAGCTAATGTATATAAATACTTGGCATGGTGTCCATCACTGATGTAGTATATATCAACGGTACCTACTGTTAAAAATGGGATACAGGGCCAGAAACCATAATTTTATCAGAGGGAAGAAATATTTAAAGCATTATTTCATACAAGAAAATCATATTTAACTATCCAAATAGTTCTTTTGTTTTTTTGAGACGGAACCTCAAGCTATCCCCCTGGGTAGAGTGCCATGGCATCACAGCTCATAGCAACCTCCAACTCCTGGGCTCAAGCGAGTCTCCTGCCTCTGCCTCCCAAGTAGCTGGGACCACAGGTGCCCGCCACAATGCC
>CAUYQV010052866.1:0-32639 GCA_963574575.1 Galagoides demidoff | reverse complement strand
AGAAAAAAAAAAAAAAGGAAAGAAAGAAATAGGGGAAATATTCTTTCATGTACTTGGCTGAAAGAGCTAGAAGACAGGCTGGAAAAGAACTGAATATATTTTCATAACCTTTGCAATTATCTTGTTGAGTTGAATCTGTGATCAGTTATACCAGAAGGAAAGAAAAATAAGGAAAAGAAAGACTAAAGGAATCAATGAAAACCGAAAGCAGGAAGGAGAGAAAGAAGTGGAAAAAGAAGAAGAAACAAAGAAAACTGAAGAATGAGAGAAAAGAAAAAAGTAAACAGGAGAAAAAGAAAGAAAGGGGAAAGAAAAAAGGGAACAAGAGAAAAAGAAAAAGAGAAGTAAGTAAAGGGAAATGAAGGAGGGAAGAAGGAAGGGAGAGAAAGAGGAGCAGAAAAAGAAAGAAAAGTAGAAACAAAGAACAGAAAATATAGAGTGTAACTCCTAAAAAAAAAAAAAAAAAAAAGTGAGAACTTGTTTCAAGCCAGATTTGTAAACAGGAGAGGTCCCTTCCCAGCTGTAATGGGCAAAAGAGGAAAGAGAGTGGATCCCATTCAGGACATGCTTCATTGCATGAGATCAATAAATTCTTTCATGGTGACATCTATTTTCTTAGAAGAAAAAGGGGTGGTCTTTTCATATTTATCTCTTAAATGCTATATAATGTGGCTAGAAAGTAGTAATGTTTAACAAATATTTATTGAGTTTCATCAAATGATTCTAGTTATAATTTGTTGGAAGCAATGGTCGCCAGAAGATTCAATTTTTGGAATCAAAGGCACAAATGCATAGTAATTATGGTACTGTGTTATTGCCGCAGTGCTATAATTATGTATAGTGTCATACTTATCCATACTAAAATAATTTTAAATGAAATATACATGCATTTACTTGTCATTTTCTGTCAAACCATGATACTTTGAGATTTTAAAAAGCTGTTCAGAAATTTTTTAGCCTAATTCATTGGATCAATTTATTAAGCAGTCTATTTAACAATAGAAATTTACTTAGGATCTCAAGAACAAAGCTGGAATAACTCAAGTACATATATATCTTCTTGGCCATGGACCAAATATTATACAAACATGTATGTATATACACACTGACACATAATATACCCACACACATCATACAAACGCTCTTTAGCGCCCCATAAGCAGACCTACTTAGGTGAAATTAATCATTCCCCTTCATCATTTACAAGCACTTTGAATGGGAAAATAATAATTTGCCATATACTTAAATGTGGACTGCAAATCAGGGTCAATCATACCTTTTACTTGTAATACCATGCAATGAGAAATTAACTTCCAAAGGCCTATAATTAACCTAAATTATGTTAGTAGATATTTCTATGGAAACTTAAAAAAGAAGAAAGTCAGTAATAATTGCCTACATACATACATGATTTAATGCAAAACAGAAATATATCAGATGAATCACTAAATTTTTCTTTTAGTATTTATATATTTTTCCTATGTTTACTTTTCTAAAACTGTAATCCTTACTTAGAAAAATTGTCATAATTTGAGAAAATTAATATAGTTTTAGGGAAGTACTCAGTTTAAATATGTTCTATGTTATTATAATTTCCATTGTGTATTGTATTTGTTTTTTTTCCATTTTTTTAACTGTTTTATTATTAAATCATAACAGTGTACATTAATACTATCATGGGGGTACAGTGTACTGTTTCTGTATACAATTTAAAATACTTTCATCCAACTGGTTAACATAGCCTTCATGTCTTTTTCTTTGTGTTAAGACATTTATATTCTACATTTAGAAAGATTCACATGTACCTTTATAGGATGAACCATAGGCGTGATCCCACCAAGCACCCTCTCCCCCCCCCACCATGTTCCTGGGCTAAAATTGGGTTATAGCTTTCCTATGAAAGCTATAAATTAGTTTCACAGTAGGGCTGAGTACATTGGATACTTTTTCTTCCATTCTTGAGATACTTTGCTAAGAGGAATATGTTCCAGCTCCATCCATGTAAACTATGCAGCCATTAAGAAAGATGGAGACTTTACCTCCTTCATGTTTGTATTGCATTTGAATTACAATAGTGAAATTCATTCATGCCTATAAAGATTTAAAGTTATAATAATGATGTGTTTCTCAAATTGACACCCAAACTTTTTTCTATAGTACTTAAAACCAGCATTTTAGACTTTTTTCAAGAAAAAGATTTATTCTATTGTACATTTTAATTGTTTTTTACCAAACTTGAAGTGCACAATCTGTGAAGGAAATGAATGAAATATTTATCTGTAGTTTATTTCAAGTACTTCCTATTTGGTATCAACATATTACTTATGGTTCATTTTAAGGACTGCACTGACTGTATCAAGAAAATAGATGAGATGATTTTTCAACTAACTTATTAAATGCTATTTGAACTTGATAGTCCCAATGGTGTTTTAAAATAAAAACAAAATATTGCTCAAATTAACACAAAACTTAGATCATTTTCTTTTGTTTAATGCATGTCAAGAGAATAGCATTACAGTGTACACTGACTGGGTGAAGGGCACCTTTATGTGTCTAATTTTGACTCAATCTGTACGATACAAGGTAAACAAAACATGTATGGCCTCTAATATAATGAAATAATAGAAGTCACTTATATACCTTGTATTTTGTTAATATGTACAGATATATAAAGAAATTAAATGTTAATTCATATATATTATTAAGTTAAAAAATACAAGTTATCTGAGGGCAAGCTATTGCATAGACTTTAACTAAAGAAGTAAACAAATTTCTCTACCAAGATTTTCAATGAGAATGGGGATCCATGGTGCAAGTATGTTAAACCTCTTGCAATAAATGTCTCCAATTCTTAATGCCGGAGCAAAACTGGTCACAGTCTGACGAATTTTCTTTTATTAGATAAAATTTCTTCCAACTTTAAAATATCAAAGTTGAGAACAAATTAATCAGAACCATATGTCTCGATAAAATATGAACATAATTAGCAACTTCCAATACATCACACAAATGTAAACTGAACTCCTAGAAATTTTTAAAATCTCTGTTCTTTCCTCCTTGTTAGAAGAAAATATTTTAATGAGATATCAGTAGAAGCATATGGAAAAGAATATATTGTATAGATCTGAACATTGGTTTTCTGATACAAAGTTGTTTCTTGAATGGAATAAATCCATTGTACAGAATTTGGACTGATCTTTCTAGGTGACTCCCAATGGGCACATCTGGAGGAATGTGAGCTGAGACAGTAACAAACATTATAAAACAAGTTATACAAGTTTTTATATTTCAAACTGTCACTGTTGGAAGTTAGAATAAGCCCTAGTTTGCTTGGCAGGTGTTTCTTAAACATGAATGCTGGTTTAGGTATTAAATGGCTTTTAACGAAATTTGTAATGCCCCAAATTAAAAGAGAATAAACTTGAAGTACAGCCTTCACTCTAAAATCAATTTTAATAATGAATGATGAAGTCTTATATGTAACTAAAAACCAAATAAGCACAATTAAATACTATTCCATTGTGGTGAAACTCTAAACGACAAATGACTTATCAAACAAAATGATATGAGATGCAGAAATCAAGGAGAATATGAGAAGAATAAATAAAATGAGAACAAATAAAGAAAAATTGGTTTGTCCATATTTGGCTATCTCTTCTATGTCTGAAAACTCCTTAAAGATAAAAAAAAAGGAACATTTGTGAACAGTATGGATGACGCATTGCACACAGTGTATGTCAATGTTTAATTTTAGTAAAATTAATGGGACACAGTAGTTTTCTTAAAGCATAGAAGAAAAAACTTATTTGTCTGCAGAGGGCTATAGAGAAGAAAAAAAGAAGAGTCACCATCACATCCCAAAGGAACTCAAAACTTAGAACATCAAGGAGTCAGAAAAACAGTGAAGAAAAGCTGTAGGTGTGTAGCTTGTAGCTGTATAGCCATGTTAACCCCCAGACTCAATTCAAGCACCACTCTGAGAGTCTGAACATCACTGCAAAGGCACGAGGAGTTTTACTCATTCAAGCTCAGAGCCTGGGTTGCCCTTTAAGAAAAAGCGGGAACAGCCCTTACAGACTATCCAGAAAGTCCCTTTATACCTCTCCCTCTTCCCTCCCATTAGACCATCCCACCCCATCCCCTTATTGGTAGGTAAACCATGTCTGTCCTAAACCGACAGGTACAGGGTGGTCGTGTTCAGGGTTGACTGGCTTAGGGATGAGTCTTCTTTGTCTCAGGTGAGCAAATGAGAAGGAAGGGATAAAGGTCGCAAGTGGGGCGTGTGCAGAGTAGAGTGGCGAGTGGAAAAGGGGGAGGGGCTCAGGATGTGGGCTGAGTGCACAGGGGGCTAGTGGGACAAAGGGGAGGGGGTCAGGATGTGGGCTGTAACACCTAGCTATGATAGGTATGCGGCAGCCTATTGTTCTGAATAAGCAGCAAAAGCAGGTAGTTTGACTTGTGACTTGAGTTAATTAGTCTGGTTCCCACAAAACACAGTTTGTATTTTCATCAGATATACAAGGAAATTTGAGTTTCATATAGCTTTTGTGTATCATGAAGTATTTTTTCCCATTGTTTAAGTCATTAAAAAATATAAAAAACCATTTTTAGCTCACACGCTATACAAGAGATGGGGGGAGCAAGCCAGATTTGGCCCAGGGTTTAGATTTGGCCTAGGTTTAGAAGTCACACAAGACTATAACTTTGAGAAACCTATCCCATAGAAGCAAAGACCAGTACGTAAGGATATTTGTATTAAGTTGTTAATTAAAGCTGTATTGATTTGATAGGAGTGGAAGAGTTCGTGCTTTAGCTAATACTTCTGGTTGTTTTTACATGAACAATTCAGGACAGGTGGAGGAAAGCCTAGAACACATCATGGAACAAGCACACTGGCTCAAAGGAGTGACCTCTGAGAGCACCACGGGTACCATCTGGACACGTCACACCATGGCTCCCTTCAACAATGTGGCTCCTGCCCCTTTTGGGTCCCCTGTTCGCCTGGTTTTACTTTTAATTTTTTGCCCATGTATTTTTAAATTGTCCTGTTAAATGTGTGTCCTCCTGTTTGTAGCAGGTAAATTTACAAATGGCAGTGGCCGTCTATTCCATTTATTAGGGACCCCTTGACTAACCCTCTCCTCATGGGCACTAGACACTCCACTGACTCTACCTGGCCACACTACACCCTTCTTAAGCCAGATGAAAAAATGACACCCACTTTCCTAACTTAGGCTTTTTATTTTTCAGAGGGGAGAGGGAAGGGGGCCTCTGAAAAGCAAAAAGCAGCCCCTGTCTATTATTTAGAGGGAACTCTGTAAAGCAGAGAGCAACCCGGAGGGAAATAGTTAAAACTGACAAAACAAAGCATAGGGCCAGAAAAGATTAACGTAGAAATGAACTTATACAAAGGTGGGGGAAGTCATTGTTCTTGCAGAATGAATGATGCTGTGTCTGAGACTGATTCCACAACAGATGTTGGTCTTGCACCAGGGTGAAAACACGTGTGGTGAGAATAAGATGGAGTCTGGCAGGCTAAGGTGGACATGACACAGCTGGTCCGGTAAGATGGAGTCTGGCAGGCTAAGGTGGACATGGCACAGCTGGTCCGGTTGTGCCTGACCTTCCTCCTGTCTCCCACTCTTACTGTTTTGTAAATTTAGCTCCTACCCTAAAGGTGCCTATCTTGGGTGGTTTGGGTGGATTGATTTAGGAGATTAACTTTTGAAGTGGAATGTTGTAATAGGTCACTGAGTTATGCTAAGGGTTCATGTAATCTTTGCTTTGAACTATGCAAATTAAGAAAGAATACCACATAGGTAAAAGGGTAGCACTGGGTATATGAGACAGAAATTTGAGCAAGGATTGGTGAGCCATTTCCGCCACCTCTCTACTGCCTTAACTTTTGTAGAGCTTTTATATGTCTGTCAACAAAACTCTGAATACTCTACCTGACCTGTCCTGTACTTCATCCTGGTTGTCCTGACCCTCTTGAAATGGGCATATCAACTGAAAGCCTCTGGCTAGTCTACACCCTGGCTTGAAGTGTCTCCCTGGAAGGAATGTGGCCAGATTGCCTATGAGGGCGGCAGGCTGGGTTTCTTTTTTCTGGCTTTCTTTTCACAAAGGACAGTCACCGTCCTAGTCTGTTTTTGTGGCTCTGTGTTCCTTAGCGGGATGTCTTTCAATTCTCTGACAACCCAAGATCCCGCCGTTTAAAGCTCCAGCACATTTTCAAAAGGATAGTCAGTCCCGCAAGCAAAATAACAGAAAATTAAAACTCAAAGTTCGCAGTAAGAGCTAAAATCAATCACATGAGCTCTCTCTCTCTCTTTTCCTTCTCTTGCTGACAGACCCCCTGTGGGGACTTTGTTTTCACATATGAAAAGAGCTAAATAGAAAGAAAGGAAATATAAATCTGTATCTTTTAAAACTGGTTTTTGAGAATCTGTTTTACAGCCATTGAGTTCCAGAATGGACAGCAGAGGGTGCAAGCTACGGGCCTCAGGGGCAGAATCATGGGCAGATGATTCAACACATTCATCCCTGATAAACCTGTCTGCTGGGTCTGTTATCAACTTTTGTTATCAGCCTGCCACTAACAAGAGAGAAGAGGGATGGATACAGTATTCATACTACCCAGTTAATTTGGGTCCAATCAGAAACATTCTTCACCCCTTTACAACTTCTAAAGGAAAAGCCAGAGTACCTGATTCTCTGTATCTGATTCTCCCCCTTCTTCACTGTGTTGGCCCTTTTTCCGCTTGAGAAAAGTAAAATTCTTCATTCTACCCTAATCTTTGTCTGGGAAAATCTTTCTTAAAGCCCGTGTGTGCTAGCTCTCCACCCTAACAAGGGGAGAAAAGAAAACAATGAATTTTCCTTAGGAGGGGAATGATTGAAAAATCTGTAGCATAGGGCGGCGCCTGTGGCTCAGTGGGCAGGGTGCTGGACCCATATACTGAGGGTGGTGGGTTCAAACTGCAACAAAGAAATAGCGTTGTAGTGGGCGCCTGTAGTCCTAGCTACTCGGGAGGCTGAGGCAAGGGAATCACCTAAGCCCAAGAGTTAGAGGTTGCTGTGAGCCGTGTGACACCAGGGCACTACCCTGGGCAATAAAGTGAAACTCTGTCAATAAAAAAAAAAAAAAAAAGAAGAAGAAGAAGAAGAAAGAAAGATAAAGAAAAATCTGTAGCATATTCGCACAATATAACATTGCACCATCGATAAAGAGCAAATTAGACTGACACTAGTAGTCTTGGAGGAATTTTCATGATGCATTTCTAAGTGAGAAAAGCAAATTGGAGAGAAGTATATATAATACAATCCCATTTTTATAAAATAAATAATGAACCTCCTATCTACTTCCACATATAACATTTGTTGGGTAAGGGGCATGTGGAAAAGAAAGATAAGGTTTCATTTATTTTATTTATTTATTTTTTTGAGTCATAGTTTCACTATGTTGCCCTTGGTAGAATGCCATGGTGTCACAGCTCACAGCAACCTCAAACTCTTGGGCTTAAGCGATTCTCTTGACTCAGCCTCCCAAGTAGCTGGGACTACAGGCACCCACCATAACTCATGGCTATTTTTTGTTTCAATTGTCACTCCTGGTTAGCTGGCCTGGGCCAGGTTCAAATGCTCCAAATTCAGTGTATGTAGCTGATGCCGTAACCAGTGTATATGGGTGCCACCCATAAGATTTCATTTATGGGGCAATGCCTGTGGCTCAAGGAGTAGGGCGCCGGCCCCATATACTGGAGGTGGCAGGTTCAAACCCGGCCCTAGGCTCGGCGCCTGTGGCTGAAGTGGCTAAGGCGCCACCTACATACATCTAAGGTGGCAGGTTCGAATCCAGCCCGGGCCCGCCAAACAATAATGACAGCTGCAACCAAAAAATAGCTGGGCGTTGTGGCGGGCACCTGTGATCCCAGCTACTTGGGAGGCTGAGGCAGTAGACTTGCTTGAGTCCAGGAGTTGGAGGTTGCTGTGATCTGTGATGCCACAGTACTCTGCCCAGGGGGAAAGCTTGAGGCTCTGGTCTAAAAAAAAAAAAAAAAACCCGGCCCTAGCCAAAAACTGCAAAAAAAAAAAAAAAAAAAAAAGGATTTCACTTATGTAAAATTATACATGGAATGCATGTGTGGTTGGATAAAAGAGGCACAAAATTGTGATCAGCAAAATGTTAATGGTGACGATTATGGGGTAGTAGAATTTCAGATGATATTTACTTTCTCCCTTGTAATTTCATGTATTCCTTGATTTTTTTATATAGCTAAGTGCTGTGGTTTGTGATGTTGGTGTTGCCCTCAAATTTACATGTTAGAACCTAATATCCAAAGAGATGGTACTAAGAGGTGAAACCTTTGGGAAGTGATTAGGTCATGAAGGCTTAATACCCTTATAAAAAGAGAGCTGAGGGGGCTTTCCACCCTCTCTATCACATGGCAACACATAGAAGGCACCATCCGTGAGGGATGAGCCCTCCCCAGACGCTGAATCTGCTGGTGCCTTGATCTTGGACTTCCCAGCATCTAGAACTGTGAGCAAAAATAAATTTCTGTTGTTTATAAATTACCCACTCTATTTTGTTTTAGCAGGATATTATATATGTATTCTGAAAGGAGCAATAAAGCTATTTTTACTTCAAAGACAATGTTTAATTTTAATGTTTATTGAAGTACTGATTCTAATATTAGAAAATAGGAAACAACTTAGGTCAGTGCCTGTGGCTCAAGGAGTAGGGTGTTGGCCCCATATGCTGGAGGTGGCAGGTTCAAACCCGGCCCTGGCCAAAAACTGCAAAAAAAAAAAAAAAAAAATAGGAAACAACCTAAATATCTAAAAATAGAGAAGACGCTGCTAAGTATTTTGTTACAACTTTATAACAGAATACTACCTGACTTTTTCTTTTAATTTTTTTGAGAGAGTCTCGCTCTGTCGCCCTCGGCAGAGTGCTGTGGCATCATCTTAGCTCACAGCAACCTCAAACTCTTGAGCTCAAGAGATCCTCTTGTCTCAGCCTCCCCAGTAGCTAGGACTACAGGTGTCTGTTGTGCCACCCAGCTAGTTCTTCTATTTTTAGTAGAAATGGGGTCTCCCTCTTGCTCAGGGTGGTCTTGAACTTCTGAGCTCAAGGGGTCTACCTGCCTCAGTCTAGAGTGCTAGGATTATAGATGTGAGCCACCGGGCCTGGCCTAATTGACTTTTAAAAAGATATTGTCAGTAGTGGAGAACACTGGCTTTGGAATTGGATAGAACTGAGTGTAAATCCAGACTCCCACTTACCAGCTGAGGATGTTAAGAAGGTCCTTTCACACCCTTGTGGATTTTCCTCATCTGTAAAATTGAAATAGTAATGCAACTTAGTTAGCTCCCTCCTTAACATACAGTGCAAACTCTTTTAATATTATCTGTTGCCATTATTATTTGGGAGGCTTATATGGAATTTTAAATTTTTTATGCTATGAATATGTTTATTTTTCATAAGAAAAAAGGACTATGTTTTGCTACAATGAAAACATTTATTTTGGAGAGAAATGGTTTCTAAACATCATAGTCACTCTGGTTTCTGCAGCAAGATACCTGCTGTTGCACAACGTAGATTAGGCTTGGGAGAGAAAGGCTTGCTAGGGATATACCAGTGGCAGATGGAACTCGCACGCCTGGGTGGAGCATCCCAGAGAGAAGTACAGGACAGGCCTGCCTTTAGGAGAGAAAACAGAGATGCCAGGCTGCCTGGTCATCAGAGAAGAAAGGAGTTCCATCCTCAAGTAAGGCAAAAGCAGGACCCACCGTAGCTTGGTCAATAAGCAGTTATGGAATGAATGGATGGATGTTAAGATCATCCATTTATAATCTGATTAGACTATAGAGTGTGAATTGAGAAGGAAATCTCTTATTTCATATTTTGGAGAGGGACTTGAATTGTGAAGAAATTGTATGGGTAAATATTTATAATTCAATTAAAGGGCTTATGATTTTTGTACGATCCATTTATTCATTCCATAAATAAATTTGGCCAGGTGTGGTGGCTCATGCCTGTAATCCCAGAACCTTAGGGCAAGGCAAGAGGATCACTTGAGGTCAAGAGTTTGAGACCAGTCTGGGCAACATAGTAAAACCCTATCTCTAGAAAATACAAAATAAAAAATTAGCCCAGAAAAGTATGTGCACCTGTAGTCCCAGCTGTTTATAAGGCTGAGGCAGGAGAATAGCTTGAGTTCAGAGTTCATGACCAGCCTGAGCAAGAGTGAGACCCTGTCTCTACAAGAAATAGAAAAATTAGCTGGGTATTATGGGGTGTTTCTGTAGTTCCAGCTACTCAAGAGGCTAAGGCAGGAGGATTCCTCGAGCTCAGGAGTTTGAGGTTGCTGTGAGCTATGATCATGTCACTGTATTCCAAAAAAATAAAGAAACAAGTAAGTGTTATTGGGCACCTACATTATGCCAGCACTCATGCTCGACCAGAAATCAAAAGATGTCCTGTTCTGAATCTAGATAACTGCATCCTCTGACCCAGAGTTGTATGAGGTTTCTGTTCATGACCCATTTGTCAGCTTAAAGACAATGTGAATGGTCTTTGGAGCTTATCTCACTGGATGAGAAGCTGAGCTGGGATCAGTAAAGACATCCCCAGTGGTACCGAGTGGGGTAATACATGAAGGTGTGGGCTGGAGCATCAGGCTACTTGGTTCAAAATATGGCTCTTCCACTTAATGGCCATTCAATATTAGGTAAGTTTCTTTATCTCTCTCAATCTTCATGTTCTCACCTAAAAAAATAGGGATAATAACACCATTTATGTGAGAGGATTATTTTTCTATCATTAAGAATAAGTAAAATAATATATAAAGAATGTCTTGTGAGGCCAGTGGTGGCAGCAGCCAGAGCAGCCTGCGTTCTTGGGGAGTGGTGGGTTGGAGGGTCTCTTTCCCCCCCTTGTTCCTCCTCCTCGGCCAGCTCTGGCCGGGGGTCAGGGCCTCCTGCCCTTCCCCATTTCCACCCACTCCCCTTTCCCCCTCAGTTGTCATGCACCTGCAGTTTTTGGCTTTCACCCCCACCAGGAACCAGAGACTTGAGGGCTCAAAGTCCAGCTTCCTAGAGCCATGCTCAACATGGACACCGGTGTGATTGAAGGTGGATTAAATGTCACTCTCACCATTGGCTACTCATGCATGGGAAGGAAGTTGGCGATGTCACTGGAAAGAAAGAAAATCAGTTAAAGAGACCCCAGAGGAGAGGGGTGCACATCTCAGAATTATCCTGAGGGAATTATCACCTTGGCTGGACCCACAAATACCATCTTCAAAACCTTTGCTATGACCATTGACAAACTGGAAGAGGACACCCCCAGCTCTCTGACGAATAGCATAGCTGCCAGGAGAACCCCGTCCCCCTGAGGCTGGTGGTCGCTGCTGGTCAGTGTGACACTCTCACTGGAAAAGGTGGTTGCAAGATCAAGGAAATAGGAGAGAGTGCAGGGTCTCGGGTCCAGCTGCCAGGGCACAGCTATCCAACTCAACTGAGCAGACCATCCCTATTGGTGGCATTTCACAATCTGTCCTTGAGTGTGTCAGACACACCTGCGTGGCCATGTTGGAGTCCCCCACCAAGGGTGTGACCATCCCATACCAGCCCCAGCCGTCCAGTTCTCCTGTCATCTTTGCAAGTGGTCAGGCTGAAACCATTTAAAGACAGGGCGCCAGCCCACAGCCAGATTTGACCGAGCTGCACCAGTTGGCAACTCAACAGTCATTTTTCGCTGACGCAGGGACACCTGATTGGGTGTAAGTTCAGAGGCATCAACTCAGACGACTTCTCATGAACGGACCATTCCCCATGATTTGACTGGCTGCATCATCGGGCGTCATGGCCCCCAAATCGAGGAGATCGTCAGACGTCTGGGGCACAGATCAAAACTACAAGCCCAGTGGAAGGCTCTACTGACAGGCAGGTTACCATCCCTGGACTTGCTGCCTGCATGAGCCTGGCTCAGGGTCTAATATCGTCAGGCTTTTCTCTGAGACGGGAGGCTTGGGGAGTAGCTAGAAAGTGCAGAGTCACCCCTCGTCCCTTTCCGCTGTTCACCACCACCCGTACTCCATCTGTGCAGTTTCTGAACAGTCAGCGATTCCCGGCTTTAAATAGTTTGTAAATTTTCAGTTTCTACATTTTATCATCCACTTGCGATGTTTTAGTTACAGCACTTTCATTGCTTTCTGTGTTCAGCTGTTAATGCTGAGATCCATATTTAGTTTTATAAGCTTCTCGCTGGCTGTTTCGGTTTTTGTTTTGGGGGGTTTGGCTCATGAATTTCTCCGTTCATCATGGAAATATAAGAGTGGAATATGGTACATTTCAGTTTAGTTCTGTAATTACAGGAATTTATCCAAAAAAAAAAAAATCAAAAGATGGACTGGAGCTTTTTCTTTGTGAATAGAAACTGGACGCCACTGTGACGCATATGAGTTGTGTGCTTCTTATCCTGCTGTTATTTTTGAACCTTTTATCCCCCAACCAACCCTGCTTTTTCTTTTCAAAAAAGAAAAAAAGTAAAAAGAATGCCTTGCATGGTGCCGACATCCAGTAAATGTGAAATGTATTGTTGCTATTTCACCATATGGAGCACTGTAGAGAAAGAGCCGATGACATGGCGCAAACTAGAATCCGGCCTAAGATGAAAAAATCAGCGGTGCCAAGACTACGACCTGCCTGGACTCTCCTGATCAGGAGAACTTCAAAGCCAAACCTCTGGTGAGATTCTTCAAGGGGCGTTGCTGTTTTGTAGTTTGGTTTGGCCTCATCAAGGGCAGTAGTTTTGGACTTCATATGACTCCTAGAAAGTGGTCTTCTTAGGATGACTGACACTTAGAGAAGGGATAACTATCAACATCCTGGAGAAACTTAATAGGAGTCATTGCCAAGCAGAACGTCTTTGAGAAACTCCCTTATTTCCTATTCACACCCTGTGGTCTGGCAGAAGGGAGAGGGAACTACACGCTAGCTGCCCCATTGCCTCTGAACCCTTCTCAGTGTGCAATGAGGTTCATTTTCATTCATTCAACTAATGTTTACTGAGTTCCTATTCCATATTAGGCAAATTGCTACAAGCCAAGGAGATGACATTAAAGGGGGGAAATGATCCCACCTGTCCTGCCCTGACCTCATGGACATAAAGTCAAGTGGCAGAGAAACATTACTCCCGTGATCACCTAAATAATTGTAAAACTATAACTGTGATAAGCACTATGAAGGAAAAGTGTGTGTTGTTATGAAATAGTGTAATAGAAGGACTTGATGTGGCCAGAGGTCATAGAAGACTTCGTGGAGGTGCAAGGTGATGATGGAAGGGACCAGTACTTTAGCAGAGAGGACAGTGCGTGTAAAGGTCCTAGGGTGGAAGAAAGTGTGACCCTTTAAGGGAAAAGGTTAAGATGATCGACGAGTGAAGACGTCCTAATAACAGCTGCTGTTTGTTGAGCATCTACAAAGTAAATTTAGAGCACTTTGCATTATTGGAAGATACTATTATTATCTCCGTTTTACAGATGAAGAAACTAAGGCATAGGGAAGTTGAAGAACTTAACCAAGTTTACCTAGTTAGTAAGTGATAGAGCTGAAATTAAGATTAGTTTGGAGAAGTAGGAAAGGAACAAAATACACATTGATTCATTGACTGTGTTAAAGGATTTTTAACAAAGGAGAGGCACGTGGTATGTGCGTGAGAGAGAGAGATGTGTGGGATCTGTGTTCGTGTGTGTTAACATGACATTCTCATTGCAAAACAATCACTCCAGCCATAGCACAGAGAACTAGTTGAAGGCTGGGAAGACTGGACGCTGAGAAACCAGTTAGGACGGAACTGCTATTGTCTGGGCAAGTGATGAACGTAGCAGAACCGGAGAGCTGACCCCGGAGAAGGACGAGTGGTTGTGTTTGAGATATATTCTGAAGACAAAGTGGGTGAGGCAGGGTGAGGGGATGAGAGGGAGGCTGTGGTGGTGATGGCTCCAGGCTTTTAGCTTATGTCACTGCATGGATGGTGGGGTCATTCTCTTATACATAAACACAGGAAGAGGAGCAAGCCTGAGTGTGAGAAAGAAGGCAATGAACTTGGGGTCTTTTGAGATGTCTCTGCCAAAGATGTCAGAAAATGGTTGTATTTTGTGGATCTGGAGATTCAAATAGGTCTGTGTTAAAGATTTAAATTGGGGAATCATCTGTGATAAGTAGTACAGTCATTAGTGACAAGGAAACAGATGATTTCACTTAAAGAAAGTGAAGTATGAGGAGAGAAGATTGCCCAATACCTGGGAGGAAGCCCAAACTCTCCTTGGCCTTGATTCAGCCTTTCACTTCTTTTGTTACTTAGTGATCCACACCCTCTGCTCTGTAAGAGCAAAACAAGTCCAAGTGGAAGCCAGAAGGAGAAACTTATCAAGAAAATAATATCCATTATATTGAGTTAACCCTTGAGGCACATTTACTTATTTTTTTTTTCATTAAGTTTGAAGTCTTCCTTGTAAAAGGAAATAACTAGCTTACAAATTCTATTATGCCTTAATCCAGTTGGTGTCTTCTTAAGACTACGCAAAACGTGTTTTTCCTATAAAATGACAACTCAGATAAAGCACACCCAGAGAGTAGCTTACCAGATAATGCTCCCGGAGGCCTGGGAGAATTACTTGTTTCTAAAGGAGACTGTTTTACACATACGGGCTGACTTGAGCAACAGAGAGATTGACTTTTTATGGGTTATTTTTTCTTTTACATGTTATTGTTTTTACAGATTTATGGAGTACATGGACAGATGTATTATGTGGATATTGCATAGTGGTGCAACCTTAACCCAATGAGTGTACCTAGTCCCCATGAGGTCATTAGTTCTCCCACACCCCTCTCTCACCCTTTGCCCCAGTCTCCAGTGTCTGTTATACTCTGCTCTGCTTCTCCGTGTACTTGTGTCACGTGACTCCCACTTGTGAGGACATGCAGGGCTGGGCTTTCCGTTTCTGAGTTATTTCACTTATGATTATGGCTTCCAGTTTGATACACTGTAGCAAAAGACATGATTTCATTCTTTTCTATAGGTGAGTGGCATATACGTGTCACCTTTTTGTACCCAATCATTGGTTGGTGGACCCTTAGCTTGATTTGGTACCTTGGCTATTGTGAATTAACATATGAGTACAGCATCTTTTTAATAGAACAATTTATTTTCCCTTAAGTAGATACCTGATAGCGGAATTTCTGGATTGAATGATAGATCTATTTTAGATCTTTGAGAAATCCCCATTGTTTTCCATAGAGGTTTTTTTTGCTTTTTTTTTTTTTTTTTTGAGACAGAGCCTCAAGCTGTCGCCCTGGGTAGAGTGCTGTGGCTTCACAGCTCACAGCAACCTCCAACTCCTGGGTTCAAGAGAGTCTCCTGCTTCCACCTCCCAAGTAGCTGGCACCACAGGCGCCCCCCCACAACACTCCGCTATTTTTTGTTGTTGTTGCAGCCATCATTGTTGTTTTGGCAGCCCGGGCTGGATTCAAACCCGCCAGCTCATGTGTATGTGGCTGGAGCCTTAGCCGCTTCAGCCACAGGCGTCGAGCCCATAGAGGTTATTTTAATTTACATTCCGGTCACCAGTTTATAAGTGTTCCTTTTTTCTGCATTTTTGCCAATATCTCTGTTTTGTTTTGTTTTTTTACTTTATAATAATGGTCATTCTGACCTCAGTAAGATGTTATTTCATTATGATTTAAATTTGCATTTCTCTAATTATTAGTAATATTGAGCTTTTTTTTCTTTGGGGGGCATTTTTATCTTCTTTTGAAAAATGTCTGTTCATGACCTTGGCCATTTTAATGGGTTTATTTTATTTTATTTTTTTGAGTTGTTTGAGTTTCTTACAGATTCTGGATATTAGTCCTTTGTTGGATACATAATTTATAAATATTTCTCCCATTCTGTAGGTTGTCTGTTGGCTCTGTAGATTATTTATTTTGCTATGTAGAAGCTTTTTAGTTCAATTCAGTCTTGTTTGTTTATTTTTGTTTTTGTTGCATTTGTTTTTGTTGCTTTGGGGGTCTTCACCATAAATTCTTTATGTAGGCCAATGACCAGAAGAGTTTTTCCTTGATTTTTTCCAGAATTCTTTATTTTTTAAAAGTTGTGGTTATCAAATTTATTATTATCATAGCCTGCCAGGCTATGATAAGGGAAAAAAACACATCTAGCTATTATGTCTGCTCAAGCTGTTATTTAAATATCTCTGGCACAGATACTCAACATGAGAATTTTCATGAAGAAAAATCTGAACTTTAGAGGAGAGCAAAAGAAAAGTTATTTTAGTTCACAAGCCATCAAAGATAAATTTAATTACCTAAGTTCATTAGAGAAGTTTTTTCCCATTCCGACAGAGAATTGTGAACTACCTGAGCAGTGCAGAGAGGAAAACTGACGAGGTGAGCTGGGCGAACCAGGCTGTTCTTTTCTGGACCATCAGTACCAGCAGAACAAATATTTACAACTCTAATTTTGTGACAGTCAGAGTTACATTTATTAAGAGTGTATCTAAAGTGAGTTGGACAGTTCTCAACAGGAAACAGGGAATGATGGCACATTTAAATTAAGGTGGTCCATATGGGTTGATAAAAGGCACTATTTTCTCAAACGTTTGGGAAGGGCATAGGAAAACCACAGGGACTAGCACAATATCCTGGTGCTGTTATTACCTCTAGGCATGCAGGGAAAAGCTGAGAGAATGGTTAACAAAACCCAGAGAGGCAAACTCAAGAATGCTTGCAGAGAGGGCTACTTTGAGAGGAGCGGTGACCTTGGGTGGAGACACAGTCAGCTGTAAGTGATGCAGCATCATGGGCAGCTGGGACAGTAAATATCCTCACTTCCCACTCCTTCCCTCTTGCTAGGGGGCCGCATCCGCTAATCTGACTGGTCCAGACAGGTCGCCTTCTGGGTGGAGGAGCAGAGTGGAGAATGGGAAGGAGGAGCTAGGGAGACAAACCAGAACAGCACGAATGGACGGACTGAAATCGCCGGTAGAAGTTGCTGGGGTGCGATGGAGGCACTGTGTTCACATAGAGAAGCCTGAGACGCTGGCTCCAGAAGTTACAGGTCAGTTTTATGCATTCATCATGAATATGGCAATAGCAGTCAGGTGCCGTGGTTTGCTCCTCTAATTCCAGCACTTTGAGAGACAGAAGGTAGAGGGACCCATGGTAGGTGGGTATCACTTGAGCCCAGGAGTTCCGGGCTGCAGTGAACTATGATAGTGCACTGCATTACAGATTGGACAATAGAGAGAGATTTTGTTTCTAAATAATAATAATAATAAGTAGTGAATAATTTAGAATTCAGCAATTCTAAAATGCTGTCTGTCTCTGGAAATTTTATAGAAATAAGGCAAAATCAAATTACTTCCAATATCCTCCCCCGCCCCCGCAGTTTTTTTTTTTTTTTGGCTGGGGCTGGGTTTGAACCCACCACCTCCGGCATATGGGGCCAGCACCCTACTCCTTTGAGCCACAGATGCCACCCCCAATATCCTTTTGTGTACTATAATTCTATATTTGTTGAAAGTCAAGTAAAATTAGTATCTTGGCAAAGACACTAAAGATAGGCATGGTTTTTATTGGTTTTTAGTAAAATGGATTTTCAAAAACCTATTACTAAACTGAAAAATTCATATACAAAAGAATACTTATCACAGCAAAGAGCACAATGGAAGAAACTTTTAGAAGTCAAGGAATAGTTAAGAAAATGATAATATGTTCATTCAATGGAATATTTTGCAGGATCAACTAATTATAAATATAAGGAATTATGAAACAACATGGAAAATACGTATATAATGTCAGGTGAAAAAAGTACTATATATGTATTCTCCTCACAATTTCTTAAAAATACGTGAAAAAACGACAATGAAATTATCAGAAATTAAATCATCTTTATAAAGGTGATAAAACAATGAAAGATTATTTCATCTTTTAATTTTTCAAATTTTCTATAGTGTAAGAATACATTTTATTTAAATATTTTATTGTGTTAAATACTTAAATGTTCCATTTATTTTAATTATTATTTAAATATATATATTTTGAGAGAGTGTCATTTGGTGACCCTCGGTAGAGTGCTGTGGCATCATAGTTCACAGCAACCTCAAACTTTTGGGCTCAAGTGATCCTCTTGTCTCAGTCTCCCAAGCAGCTGGGACGATAGGCGCCAGCCAAAACACAAGCTATTTTTTTAGAGAAGGCATCTGGCTCTGGCTCAGGCTGGTCTGGAACTCCTGAGTTCAAGCAGTTCATCAGTCTCAGCCTCCCAGAGTGCTAGGATTACAGGCATGAGCCACTGTGCCCAGCTAAATATATTATTTTTAAATGTAACAAAAATTGTACCTTATGGAAAACTGAGAACTTTCTATACCTTGATGTAGATGAATGTTGCCTGGGTGTATACATAATAAAAAATCATCAAATTGGGCGGCACCTGTGACTCAATTGAGTAGGGTGCTGGCCCCATATGCCAGAGGTGGCAGGTTCAAACCCAGCCCTGGCCAAACACTGCAAAAAAAAAAAAAAAAATCATCAAATTACATATGTGTGATTAATGCAATTATGCTCATTTGTATCTGTATAATATAATGATATACAGAGGTACCAAACAATGTATACACATTTTTGTGTAAGAGATGTTATCCATAGATTACTTTTTGAAGTTAAATTGAATTACAGTAGCAATATGGTGCTCCCTCAAAAGATGGCATTAATCAAATGAATGCTGGTGTCACCACGGGACAGGCGGGATAGTCGAAAAAAATAGCAGAAGCACAGTTGTCATTCAAGGAACGCAAGACCATTTTGAAGTGGTATTTGAAATGCAAGAACGTCATGAAGTGTGATGACAGTGGAGCTGTGAGTACCAACAGAGCCTCCAACCTGCCCGAACGCTGCATGGATCCAAGGTAAGTTTGAGGTGCATGGTGCTGTGGAATGGAGCACACAGCAGTATAAGTGGCCACTTGGTCAGTGCTCCTTAAGCAGTGGTTCATCATAATCAGAAGTGTCTGGATGCTGCTGGTCACCGTTCTGAGTGCCTCTTATAATCGCAGAAGCCAAACATGATCTATAGTCACCATTTGTTATCGGCACATATTGATTATTACAATTTTAATACAGTTTTCCTTTCTTAAAATGTGCATGTGATTTTGGGGCACCCTCTGTATATCAATTTTCACCCATGGTTGCTGGCTCCTAACTCCCACAGCCCTTGTTTCAGTCTTTTGTTATAGTGTGAGGTCACTCTAGGGCTCAGAAGCGGCATCAGAAAACAGATCACTCTCTCTCTCTCACCTTCTCCTGCCCTTCCATCATCTGCTCCTTTTTCACCCCAAGGCAGGAGTCTTCTACCTTTCTGTCTTGGAGGTGGCCGTAAACAAATTCTCTGACTTACTTTGTCTGATTGTAGGTCACAAGACCCTCATTTCACGAGGAGTTTTGCCCATACCCTGGAGGGAGGAGGCCGCACAGAGAAGCCAAGAAGAATCTGGATAGGCCTTGCTGGGTTTCTCCACTCGGCCTGTTGGTATCAGATCACACCCCTTTGGTCTACTCACATTTCTGCACTGTTGTCAATCACGCCTCTCTAATGAAGTCTTCACAAAAGGCCCAGGGGTGCAGAGCTGGTGGGTGCTGTGCCTGGGGTGGGGGGGCGTGGAGGCTCCACTGCCCACTGCCCATTGCCCCCGTGTCTAGGCTGTGCTTCTCTTCGTCCGTATCCTTTGTAAGAACCTTTGGAATAAGCCAATAAACGTGTTTTCCTGAGTTCCGTGAGCCTCTCCGGCAAATTAATCGAACTCAAAGAGGGACTTGTAGGAATCTCAACCTGAAACAAGTCAGTCAGAATTTCTGGAGACCTAGAGTTGCGACTGGCGTCTGGTGGGGTGTGGGGCAGTCCTGTGAACTGAACCCTCACCCTATGGGATCTGATACTATCTCCGGGTGACTAATGTCGCAATTGAATGGGAGGACACCCAGTTTGTGTCTGTTGTAGAATTAATTGCTTGCCTGGTGGGTGTGGGGAACTTTCACACATTTGGTCACAGAAAGCTTCTGTGTTGCTTGTGAAGTGAGAGCAGAGGAAAGATGCTTTGAGTCTGAGTGTGTGTTTTTCCCAGAATACGTGTATGGATCCGTGCCACAGTGCAATAAAAGAGTTTTAAAATTTGTAATCTATAACACATCATCTAAAGTATGTACAGTAGACAAATGAGGTTGACTATAATTCTCAATTTACCTCCTGCAGTTTATCAATACAAATTCTAATTTTTAATCCTAAACAAAGTAAAAAAAAAAAAAAAATATATATATATATATCTTAAGTCATTCTTATCTACTGATGCTTGTTTACCTAAAAACCCTGTTCTCTGGACATACAGTCCCTTGCTATTTTGATTAACAATTTGGCTGTCAATGACAACAGAATGGGGGAGGAAGCCTTTGGCCCATATAATTTCTAGTAATAGCAATGGAGATAAACAAAGAAAGCACAGATTGAGACTAGGCCAAGCTGCTATTTAAACAGACAAACTGGGCCCAGTGTCACATACCAATAATCTCAGCAACTCAGGAGGGTGAGGCAGGTGAATCACTTGAGCCCAGGAGGGTTTGAGGTTATGGAGTTTGAGGGTGCAATGCACAGTGACACACCTGTGAATGGTCACGGCACTCCAGCCTGGGCAACACAGAGAGACCCTGCCTCTAAACGTAAAAACAACAAATAAATAAAAGCCCAGTAAAAATTACTCCTGTTTATATGACCACTTGTCATTTTCACATTATTCTTTTTTATTTGTTTTTATAAATTCTTCACACTGGGCGCCTCTTCACATATGTGATAATGAAAATGCCATTATTTCATCCTCAGGAAGGAGAGAGACTGTGAGGTCAAATACTTGTCAGAAATCAGCAATCCAAGCCAAAACTAGAACATGAGAGTCTCTGAAATACAATCCTGAGAGTGGGCAGCAGCTGTGGCTCAAAAGGGTAGGGTGCTGGTCCCATATGCCAGAGGTGGTGGGTTCAAACCCAGCCCTAGCCAAAAACTAAGAAAAAAAAAATACAATCCTGAAAGGCAGATACGCTAGCTGTTCTGTGCTTTTTTAAAAGGCTAAGTATCGAGAATGTCAATCTTCTCAGTGCAAGTTGTCTTTTCCTTTAGAGTTCCAGGCTTTGGATGTCCACTTCAAGCTTGGAGTCATTACTGGTGAGAGTATTCTGATGTGTCAGACTGTGGGCAGCAACTTCTTCCCAAGTCTACTTGACTGGAGATATTTCTTGATGAACAAGCACGTACTCACTAAAACCAAAAGTAAAACTCATGAATTGTTTTCGTACACATCTTGGCTTACTTTCTCTGGCCCTGGCATGTGGGGATACAAACTGTCAGTGTAAAATGAGAAGGATTGTGTAACTCTCCCACTGTAACTGTCTTGGTTTCCGGGGTAGGGACAAAAGCTTTAGCCACTACGAGCTTGTAGGCCGAGTCACTTACTTTTCCCCGTTTCTTACTCTTCTTGATCATGGCACAAGATTTCAACAAAGTTAGTTAATAATGTTGTTTGAAGACTCTAAATATATGAAGTGCCCCAATATTTTCTTAATTCTTTTAAACCAAAGGCTTTCTATAACATGGAGAACTGTATAAGTTAAAATATCTTTCTGACGCTTTAATAATTAAAATATAATTTTATGTCTTTCATTTTAATTGGAGGTTTTTTAGTAAATTAGTAATGAGTTCAGCTGAGCCACTTCCCTGTGGGCCAGTCCACTTCTTCACATCTGAGAATAGTCTGCAGTTGTCTCCAAAGATAGTATTTGGGTTTAGGGGAGGGAAGTCCCCCTCATTGCTATCCTGCTGCCTTCTAAAGTTAGGGGCCTCAAATTTTCAAGCTCACAATTAGTACTGGGGGTACTTGGGATACTTGGGGTTGTTTGTTGAAAAGTAAATTCCTGGGCCCAAAGCTCATAGAGTCTAGTAGAACATCCCCAGAAACTGATACTGGGGCTCGGTGCCTGTGGCTCAAGTGGCTAAGGCGCCAGCCACATACACCTAAGGCCGCGGGTTTGAATCCAGCCCGGACCCACCAAACAACAATGATAGCTACAACCAAAAAATAGCCAGGCATTGTGGCGGGCACCTGTAGTCCCAGCTACTTGGGAGGCTGAGGCAGGAGACTCGCTTGAGCCCAGGAGTTGGAGATTGCTGTGAGTTGTGCTGAGAGCCATAGCACTCTACCCAGGGGGACAGCTTGAGGCTCTGTCTCAAAAAAAAGAAAAGAAAAGAAACTGATACCAGTAGCCCTTCCATCCTTTACCAAAGGACTGTTTCTCATGTAAAGGTCCTGTGTCATTTATTAATCAGCCCCCAAGCAAAAATTGAGGACACCAAGCAAAAATTACACAAACACACAGGTACACAAACATGCTTGAGCAGAGGTTATGCTGATAAAGCCTCAAGGCTGGGTTTGCACAGAATACAGGGCATTGATTGGACCACCCCACGCTTCTGAGCCCTGTTTTAATCAAATGCAGAGCCACACTTCCGGGCTGCATGGTGGGCTTGTCCATCAGCATTGTGCTGGAGCGAGAGATGAACGCGTCATCTGCAAATGCTTCATTAAACAAGAAGCAAAGGTATAGTGGAATACAAAAAATTCTAAAAAGAGTCTTGGTTGTTAGAATGCTTTGAAAGCACCTAAAAACTGACCATTCTCAAGGTGACAGAGCACCTTTGTAGTGACCAGGCATTTGAATTCTGGACTGTCTCCATCTACTACGGAATCCGTTCCACAGATTCTCCGTCAAACGATCTTTGGGGTCTACCTTTGCGGGGTCACCTCCCAGAAAAGCAAGCTCAGGAAGCTGTGGGCAGCTTGTTTCAGCACTGATGGCCCTATTCATTAGAGTTGTCTACTGCCAGGAGAACTTCAGTCTGAACTTATTGGCCTGATTTTTGCCTTGGCTCTTATCCACTTCAAATATTTGAATACAGTGAGATTCTCTACCCTAAATCCTAATTTTCTCCTTTCTCTGGTTATTTTTTTATTTATCATGTTTTAAACACCTCATACCTGACTGCCAGCTCTTGAATACTTCAACTGGTCAATAGTCATCTCTAAGGGTGGCTCATAGAATGGAAGATGGGCAGGTCGGATTCTTGAATGTAGCTACTGATTTTCCATTGCCTTCTTAGTGAGGTAAAGGTATGGAAAAGGGGAGAGTTTCCCTAGTTTGTGCAGTGATCATCTTCATTCATTATGCACCCATTCATTCAGCCCTCGTGAATCAAGGATCTACTCTGTATATCACTACACCCCAGTGTTTTAGCAACGTTGCACTTGTCATGATTATTAAAAACATTACAACACTACATAAATGAGACAAGGAAAGAATTTTATCTGAGAAATGAGAGTCCTTTTAAATTATCAGACCCAGAGAGAAAGCGCCCACATTCATCTCTGAACCTGCTTCCAAGTGCCGTAGCTAGCTATAAACTGACCTAGTAAGGCCACACCAGACACTACAATCCATACCCCAGGGGTCCTCAAACTTTTTAAACAGGGGACCAGTTTACTGTCCCTCAGACCGTTGGCAGGCTGACTGTGGCCCCGGGATGAGTCAGCTGCTAAGCAGGACAGGCAGCAGCAAAAGCACCCAGCGGGCCACATGTGGCCTGTGGGCTGTAGTTTGAGGACACCTGCACCTATAGCTTAAAGATACAGATAAGCACTAATAAATATTTCCGTAAATCAATGAGAATTCCTGACAAGCTCCTTTGAATCTGTGCACTCCCAGTCCCCCTTTTCTCTGCTTTTAAAAACCTGCTCGTCACAAAGGCCAAATGGAGCTCACACCCGGGGTTGGTGGGGTCTGAGCCTTCCTGGCAGCTGGCCCCACTCTGGCTGAGTTAAACTCTTCTGTTCTGTGCTCAGCCTCTTCCTTTTTAGGCTGACATAAGAAGTCGTCCGGAAAACCCTTAGTGGAAGAAAGAAAACGGCTGCTTGCCAAAGTACTAGCAATAATAACCAGAGAGAGGCTGTGTGAATCTTCCTGTGAAGGGTCTGAGACCAAACATTTGGTAAGTAATTTCAAAAGAATTTCAAACCTCCTCTGGCCTCCTTTCCCTGGGGTTTTTCTCCTGGTTTCCACCCGACTATCCCTGAGACACCACAAACAAAGGCGAGGCGAGAGCGCTGAATCCGATGTAACATTTCAGCTCCTTCACATTCCAGACTGCTGTCCCTCCTCCCACTCTCCTTCAAATTGAAAGCAGGGTTTCATTTTCTCCAGGAAAAACAAAAAACAAAAAGCCAAACCCATTTGGGGAGGACTTCACTCCTCCTGGGAGGGAGTCACACTCTCAGAGCCAGCCTGCCAGGGAGCAGGGACAAGCTCTCAGGAGAACAGCGCAGCGGCCATAGCCCTGAGACGCAGCCGGGGTGAGTGTAAATTCTGGGAAGGTAGAGCGATGTTTCCGTGGGATGTGTAGGAAGACGGCTCTCTAAGGGCAGCATCCCTCAGCCCCACCCGCAGCAGACTCCACTTTATCCGAAGGCCTCTCTCTATGAAGACAGCCTGGCTGTGTTTGCCACCTGCCTCTGCCACTTACTGGCTATATTACCGCCCGGAATCCAATTTACCTCTCCTTTCATTGAACTGATTTGCTCATCTGTAAAATGGGAATATGGCCCTGTCTACCTTAGGGAGTTGTTGTGAGGATTAAATGGATTAATCCATTTCCATAACTGAAACAATGCCCTATTATGTGGTGAGAGATGCATGGATGTGCCTGAATTAGCCTCTGTTTTCCTGGGCCTTCACAGTTCAACAGACGGTCCTGTGATTGTTCTCTTAACAGATTCTAGCTCAAAAGTAATCTTACAGAATTTGAGATACAATTTTGGCCACCACCATTGTCTCCCCGGTCACCCAGTCACTTCTTTCTCCCCAGATGTAGTCAAGTTCTGTTGATTCATCCTCTAAGTAGCCCTCTGCCCTCCGATGCCTTAGCTGATTCATTAACTCTTCCTCAGATGACTACAACAGCTACTGACTTGTTCTTCCTTCCTTCAGCATCTTCTAGCCTTGATGTCCTTCAAAAGGCTGCCAGAGAGTCTTTAAAATACAAATGCACATGCATTACTCCCCAGCTTGCACCTAGCTGGGTGGGGTCAATATCTGTTATCTGTTTCCAGCTCATCCTCAAGTCTGCTTCCCACCCACCTACGGCATCATTGCCAGGCCTGCTTTGTCCTGATGTGACTCCAGCCCCTTCTGTGTTTCCCCTCCTTTCCCAGTATTGATCTTCCTATAATTCTTTAACTAATGATTTGCTCTTTAGCCTTCAAAACACTAATACAAAATTTTCTCTTCTATAAAGTCTTTCTCAGCAGCCCCAGGCAAAATTAGCCATGTCTTCTCCGTTTCTGTTTCTCTTGGTACATAGCCTTGCCTTTACTCACAACAGGCTGGGCCGGAATTATGTGTTTGAGTCTTTCTTTCTCCATAGACGACGCTCAGCTCAGCGACAGGGCATCTGATTCTATTTTCTTCAGTAGATTAGATCCTGCCAGGCTGCTCCCCAGCCACCGTGGGTTAGGTGCTCCCCAGCTTTGGAGGACGGCGTGTTCCTCTTTTCCCACATCCCTTCCAGCCCTTGGAATGATTCAAATTTCTGATATTTTTTGCCGGCCTAAAATAAAATAATGTGATATTTTCGTGAGTGCTTTAGCTTGCATTTCCCTGATTCCTACTGATTCATGTGGATATTGACTGACTAACCCACAGTAAAGTGGACAGCCCATTCATCGTGTGGTTTCAGTGTCCTCTTGCAAACCTAGTTCTGTGTCTAAGGAAGGATCATCTCATTTTTAAGCAGCTTTGTACAGGTATAATTCATCCAGGTGTAGTTCACCCATTTGTTTTATCTTATTTTCCTAATGCCTTTATTTGCCTTTATCACCCATTGTAAGTGAATAATTCAGCAGTTTTTAATATTCACAGAGTTGAGCAACCATCACCAGGCTCAATTTTTTAATTTTATTTTTAATTTCTTTTTTTTTTGAGACAGTCTCACTCTGTCACCCTGGATAGAATGCGGTGGCATCATCATGGTTTATAGCAACCTCAATCTCTTAAGCTCAGGCCATTCCCTTGCTTCAGCCCACCTAGTAGCTGGGACTATAGGCACTGCCACAATGCCCAGCTGGTTTTTCTATTTTTAGTAGAGACATGTCTTGCTCTTGCTTAGGGTGGTCTTGAACTCCTTAGCTCAAGCAATGCACCTGCGTGGGCCTCCCAGAGTGCTAGGACTATAGGCATGGGCCACCACGCCCGACTAGCACACTCAATTAGAGAACATTTTCATTACTCCCCCCAAGACCTGTACCCATCAACATTTACTCCCCCTTTCTCCCTAAACTCCCACACCCCTCAGTCCTAGGTAGCTGTGAATCAATTTTCTATCTCTACAGATTTTCTGATTCTGAACATTTTACATAAATAAAACCACACAGTATTTGGTCTTTTGAAACTGGCTTCTTTTACTTAGCATAACGTCTTCAAGGTTCATCCAGGCTTTGTCGGCACTTCATTCCTCTCCAGTGCTGAGTAAAGTTCCGTCGTGTGAATGTGCATTTTCTCTATGCACTCAGCAGCTGGGAGGCATTGGGGTTGCTTCTCCTTTGGGGCTGTTGTGGATAATGCTGCCACACACACACATTCATGTCCGGTTGTCTCTCACTATCAGCGGGAATTGGCCCAGGACCCCACGTATAACAAAATTCAAGCATATTTGTGTCCCTTGTTATTTACATATACCCTGTGTGTGTTCTCCTGTATGCTTGAAATCACCTCTACATTACTTATAATGCCCAATATGATGTGAATACTATGTAAATAGCTGTTACACCATATTTTTAGTGTATTATTTTTTGGTACTTTATTTTTTTAACATCTCATCAGCGTCAGGAGTTTTGTTATTCTTCTTCTTATTATTTTTTATTGATTGTTTTCCCACACATTTTCCTTCTGAGGTTGGTTGAATTCACAGATAAGGAACCTGTGGATGTAGGGGGCCAACGGTAAGTGTTTTTGTGTGGATGTAAATATGCTTTAATTTCTCTTGGCTGTGTACCTAGGAACTGCTGGGTCATACAGTAACTCTGGGTTTAAGATTTTGCACAGTTGCCAAACTGTTTTACCCAGTAGCTGCCCATCTTGTATCCTCACCAGCAGTGTATGAAGGTTCCAACTTCTCTATATCTTTGACTACCCTCAAGTAAAGGAGAAAAATGATTTTGTTTTGTTTTGTTTTTCTCCTCTACTCACACACTCAACACAGAACCAGACTATGTCCCCACACACCAAGCAATTCTCCAGTCCTATAATTCAGTTCAGTCCTGACACTGTCTACCTGGAAATAGCGTCAGGTCCTATAGGTCAAGGGCTCAGGCCCACGAGACTGACACCTTCCCACACCCAGACTCCAGTGCCAATCCAAGTAGCAGGTTGTCACCTGTACTTCTAACCAATGGGCTATAAATTGGAGTTCTATTACCTCCCTCCTGGGGTTCAATTTATTTGTTGAGATGGCTCACAGAACTCAGAGAAACATTTCTGTTCACTGGTTTATTTTAAATGATAATTACCAAGGATACAGATGAACAGCCAGATGGAAAGACAGACAGGGCAAGAGATGGAAGGAGAGCATGGTGAACCAGCTCCCATCACCTCCTCATGTTCAGCAGCCTTGGAGCTCATCAGATCTCCTTGTACAAGAGTTTTTATGGAGGTCCATCTCTAGTCCCCCAACACCCTTCTCAGAGACCCACGAGTGGAACTGAAAGTTCCAAATCTCTAACCATTTGGTCTTTCTGGTGACCAGCCCCATACGGACAGTTTTCTAGGGGCCCCACCCTAAGTCGCATCATTAGCATAAACTCGGATGTGATCCAAAGGGGTTCATTACAAGTAACTAAAGATACTCCTGTCACTCAGCAAACTCCCAGGGTTTTAGATGTTCTCTTATAGGAACTAGGGATATAGACCAAATGTATTTCATATGCTACCACAACTTCTTAATAGTCATTTTTTTTTTTTTTGAGACAGAGCCTCAAGCTGTCACCTTGGGTAGAATGCTGTGACATCACAACTCACAGCAATCTCCAACTCCTGGGCTCAAGCGATTCTCCTGTCTCTGCCTCCCAAGTAGCTGAGAGGCACCTGCCACAACGCCCAGCTATTTTTTGGTTGCAGCCGTCTTTGTTGTTTGGCAGGCCTGGGCTGGATTCCAACCTCCCAGCTCAGGTGTATGTGGCGGTGCCTTAGCCGCTTGAGCCACAGGCTCCAAGCCAGTCATCTTTTTTATTATAGCCATCGTAGTAGGTGGGAAGTGGCATATTTGTATTCTCCTAACAACTAATGATGTTGGGCAACTTTTCATGAACTTGTTGGCAATTCATAGATCTTTTTAAAAATAATTATTTTACTTTTCTTTTCTTTCTTTTTTTTTTTTTTTTTTTTAGAGATACAATCTCAGTATGTTTCCTAGGCTAATCTCAAAATCTTGACCTCAAGCGATCCTCCTGCATGGGCCTCCCAAAGTGCTCAGATTACAAGCATGAGTCACCACACCCAGCCTGGTATATCTCTTTTGAAGATCTATTCAGATCCTTCACCCATTTTTAATTGGATTATTTGTTTTTTTATTATTAAATTTCAAGTGTTCTTTATATATCCTGAATATAAGCCTCTTATCTGATATGTAATTTACAAATATTTTGGGGGGGCACGTTTCCTCATAGCTTAGCTTCAACATCAAAAATGGAATAGCTGCCACTACTACTCATAGTATACTCCTGGGTAGACACAGGTTGGATTGAAGAGAAGGAATGGAAGAAAGAAACAGATTCCAGGGAGGTGTTTGTGGATCAGTGAGTAGGGCACCGGCCCCATGTACTGAGGGTGGTGGGTTCAGGCCCTGCCCCAACCGAACTGCAACATAGCCAGGTGTTGTAGCAGGCGCCTGTAGTCCCAGCTACCTGGGAGGCTGAGGCGAGAGAATCGCCTAGGCCTAGGAGTTGGAGGTTGCTATGAGCTGTAACGCCACGGTGCTCTACCGAGGGCGACAAAAGTGACACTCTGTCTCTAAAAAGAAAATAAAAAAGAAAACAGATTCCAGATATTTATCAATTTGGTTCAATTTATTACCCACATTCATGGACACTACCTATGTAAAAGCAATTTTAAGCCTATTGAGAAGTTGCAAGAAACTTGCAATCACAGCATAGATGAGTGCAATGGAGCCTACTAAAATCACAATACTGAAAGTAGGAATTGTTTTATAATTTCGGTATCTCCAACGCCTAGGAAATGGCAGTAGCTAGTCCACAAACAGTTGCTTGATATAACGAGCTAAGAATGTAACTACAGGGCAGAAAATCAAAAACAACACAGAAAAACAGCTTCTGCTAATGCTATAGCTGTCTAAATCAGCCCTTGAATTTATTGGGGAGAAGATAGAAAAAGTGAGGACAGATGAGAAAGAATAGAGAGATGAAAGGCAGAACTTTAAAAACACATCAAGGAGACTGGTAGTGAGATGGCCAACACCCAGAGAGAAAGCCAGGTAGACTAGGCCTCTGGGGATTATGACTTTTCAATAGCACTCAAGTGGAGAGGGTCAGCCCTCTCTTTCTGCACCAGCAATTAAGGCTTCAGTGCCTCTGAGGTTTATGGGTCCCACTGTTCTGTGTCACACATGTTTAAAGTGAAGAACATCGAAAATTAAAGAGTCTAAAAAGCCTAATGTTTCCCTAAATAACCGAAGAGGAAAGCAACAGAAACAATGACATAAAGTTAGAACAGAAGTCTCCAGATTAATTTTAACTTCTAGGCTGGGTGTGGTAGCACATGTCTTGCTCTGCGGGAGGCCAAAGCAGGATGATTGTTTGAGGCCAGGAATTGGAGAACAGCCTGAGCAAGAGCAAGACCTCATCTCTACAAAAAAAAAAAAAAATTGAAAATGAGCAGGGTGTGGTGGCACACTTCTGTAGCCCCTATGGAGGCTGAGACAGGAAGCTTGCTTGAGGCTAGGAGTTTGTGATTGCAGTGAGCTATGATGACGCCACTGCACTCCAGCCTGGGTGACAGAGCAAGACCCTGTCTCAAAAATAAAATAAAATAAAATAAAAATGTTAAGTTCTGTTTTCTTTTCTGATTCCATGATTCAGAGGTAGGCCCACTAATGTCCGCTGGAATTCTCTGATAGCAGCCAAAGTTGCACGGTGTTTCCTTGATGTAATTTCCCACAGGACAGTCCTCAATGCAGCATCAAGGAAACTGAAAATTCTTTATTCATTCTTCATTTATTCACTAATTCATTTAACAAAAATATATCAAGCCCTTGGCTCTGCTATAGGTGCTAGGGAGCTTGCAATTTATAAAGTAAAGATCTACCAGTCCAGGGAATGACATAGATAAATAAGTAAATGAGCAAACGTCTGAGGTGCTGGTGAGTACTCTGAAGATGGGGATTAGCAAGGGGATAGATGGTGAGGGAGAGCTGTTTCAGGCACGTGACCAGGGAAGACCCTTCTAATACACTGATAAGTGATCAGAGACCCTCTAGCTCTCTCTCCAGGAGGCCAAGGGAGCCAGACCAGAGCCACCCTGGGGAGAGTAGAAGCTCAGGTCAGGGTGGGAGCCAGAAATAAAAATGTAGCCTCATTTACATGAACACGACTCCTGGCTCTTTTTCTGTTTTATTTTATGGTTTATATGATAGGCTTGAGGTTTTTGATCGTGTGACACTGTATTTGCAATTTCTTCAACATGCTGTATTTTGAAGAGATGACTTGGATTTTCCAAGGAAGCTTGGCCCTCTAAAGTTTGTGTCACAGATTCAGATTTTTTAAAAAAATTATCCTTTCAGGAAAAGGGATACAAAGGTATAGGGCCAGCAATTTCACTTGTAGGTAAATGTCCAGAATAATGAAAACCTACCCCCACACACTTGCACGTGAGTGTTCATAGCAGCGTTATTCACAATGGCTAAAAAGTGGGGAAAAGCCCAAGTGCCCATCAATGGAGGAACAGCTGAGCAAAATGTAGTCCCTATCATTTAAAAAGATGAAAATGCAGAAGTAGAAGTTCACAAAACACGTGTAAGCTATCATTTGTCTGTAATAAGACGTCAAAACTTGATTTCTCATAGCAGAGTGGTTTAGGAGAGTCATACTTCTTGCAAGGTACTAGGCTTCTCCGAGGCAAGGAATGCAACTCCTCTAAAAGTCTAGGGGTTGAAACAATGTTACTTCATTGTATTTTATTGGTCAAAGCAGTCACACCCAGCCCAGATTCAAGGATGTGCAGAAGTAGAATTCATCTTTGGATAGAGGAATAGTGTGTGGACCCAGAAGGGAAGCATTGGAGATAAGCTGTCGCAGAAATAGAATGGGTTGGGGAGTGAGAAAACAGATTTAGTATGTTAGCAGCCACTGACAACTAACGTAATTACAATTCAGATACTCTACACAACAATGGATTGAATGGGTGGTTTCAAATCTTCACACACCCCCACTTTGTGTCACACCCTTGTCCTAGGACGAGAGTATGAGTCCCCGCCCCTTGCTTTGGGTTTAGCCCTATATGTTAGTTATCTGTTGTTGTGTCCCAAATTTAGTGGCCTAGAACAGCTCTGTGATGAGTCAGCAGGTTCGATAAGACATATTTTAGCTGCTATCACCTGGGCCTGGGCTCACTTATGAAGTTACACTCAGCTCTAGGGTCAGCTGGGGGCTGTGCCAGGCTGGTTAGGATGCCTGGGTGTCTCTCCACTGGGCTTTCAGCTGCACAGAAGCTAACGCAGGCTGGGCTTCCTCTTTCTCCTGTCCTGTGGTTTTAGCATTACAAGAGGCTCTGAGCAGCACAGGCCTTTTTAGCATAAGGCTCACAAGCCACAAACCAAACTTCTACCACACTCCACTGGATAAAGCAAGTTACAAACCTATATTCAAGGGGTAAGATAAATGTGGGGAAAGAAACTCTACCTCTTGATGGGAGGAACAAAAGTCAGTTCATGGTCATGTTGACCCTACCGCACCATGTGACTCTTTTTGACCAATGGCATATAGACAGCTGCAACCATGTGCCAGTTCCAAGTCCGGGCATTAAAAACCCTTGAGTGTTTCCTCTCATTCTCTTGTGCTTTTACCATCACCCAGAGAACACGGTCCCCCCTGGTCTACTTGTCCAAGGAGAGTGAGAGACACGCAGAGCAGAGCTGATCCAGCCAACCTGCTGCCCCGCTGTGAGCCATGGACCTGCCCAGCTAAGCCAAACCCACATTGGTGGAATCCCAGCTAAGCTGCCCAGGTAAGATCACGATAGACGGATGTTGTTTTAATCTAAAGGGGAAAAAATGTTTTTATTTTATACTTGCAACCTTTCTGACACCCAACATGTAGTTGTTGTCTCAATTCTTCCATTATGTAGATACCAAGTGGGTGTCCAGCAATTCAATTCTGACACCATCTGGAGTTAGCACAGGTCCTGCGGCTAAG
>CAUYQV010052865.1:0-11268 GCA_963574575.1 Galagoides demidoff | reverse complement strand
TGTGGGGTTTTCGCATGCAATCCGAAATACTTCCATCAAACTGATCAACACAGCCTTCATGTCATTTTCTCAGTTATAGTTTTAAAACATTCTGATTCTACTCTTAGAGAGTTTCACTTGTACCCCTGTAAGAAATACCTCACCCTATAGAATTCTTAAAGTTTCATTCTTTAGATCTAAGTCTGATATTCATCTTGAATTAATTTTAGTGAGTGGTTAGAGATAGGGGTCTTGTTTTGTTCTGCATGTGGCTATCCAATTTTTCCAGCAACATTTAGCCCATCAATTAATGAATGGATTAACAAAACATGGTATATGTATTCTACTGAGTACAATTGAGTCATTAAAAAGATGAATTAATACCTTTCAACAATCTGGATCCAAATGGAGGTCATTCTCCTATGTGAAGTATGTCAAGAATGGAAAACAAATACCATATATACTCATTATTAAATTGGAACTAATTGATGAGCACATGTGTACAGAGGGAAATAAAAGTTAGTGGGAATCAATCATGAAGGAGAGGAAGGAGGAGAGAAGTAAAAACCTACCTAATGGATTATTTTGACACTATTTAGGTTATGGGAACACTTTTAGCCAAGATTCAAAGTGACCCATGTAACCTTAAACTCTTGTACCTGCTCAATACTTTAATTAAAAATAAACATGCAATAAAGTTACAGTGATTCAAACAACATTGCACTGCTCAAAAACATAGACACATAGCTAAAGGAACAAAAGCGCCCTCAAACAGACCTATACAAATATACACAGTAGTCACCTGAACATTGACAATGGAGCAATGGCAGCCTGAGGAGATAAGTAATATTTTTAACAAATAATACGGAAAAGAGTGGGCATTCATATGTGAAAACACAAATCTAGTCAAGTCCTTACATCTTTCATGAAAATTAGACCTAAATGTAAATCAGAAAAGCATAAAGCATCTAGGAGAAAATCTAGGAGGAAATCTAGGTAATCTTGGGTTAGGTGATAAGTTTTATTAAGCTACCACACCAAAAGCATGATCCCTGGAACAAAATACTGATTACTTAGTCTTTATTATAATTAAAAGCTTTTGCTCTGTGAAAGACATTGCTAAGAGAATAAAAGACAAGCTATACACTGGAAGAAGATAATTCCAGAACATATGTCATAATATACTTGAATACAAAATATTTAAAATAAAATCCTAAAAAACTCAACAACAACAACAACAACAACAACCACAAAACAGCCCAAATAAAAATCTTGGCTTCTACCATTCTTATTAAAGGTTTCTTGGAGAAATGGCTGATTCTAGGACTAGGGCAGGAAATATAGGAGATCATCGTGCAGTATTATGTACTGTCAGAAACTAAGGAAGTGCTCCAATAAAACAAGCAAACAAACTCATATTGACAGGTGTACGTCCAAGGGACACAGAGTCAACTAAATGAGCTTTTAATGACCGAACCTAGAATAATTTGAGTGATAAAATACAACACGTAGTATTGAGTTATAACTCAATGTGTGAAATAAATATTTATAGGTTCAAACCCATCATATAAATAAATGATTAAGTAAATGAATAAATTGGAAGAAGAGATAAATCTTCCTTGAAGACCTCCAAACAATTTATGTAGATACTTTCCCCTCAAGGATGTGGAACAAAGCTTACCACTTAAGTGTGAGTTGCACAGAGTGATTTCCTTCCAAACAGTTCAGTATATAAAGGGGAAGGAAGAGTAAATTTATATTTAAGAAATCTGACAAACACTACTTTAATCAGGTGATCAAGGTCAACATTAACAGTCATGAGTCATCTTCATAGTATGCATCCTCAATATGACATTGTGAAAATAGCACTATATCTCTGTGACTTTCTTCCCTCAAACCCATAAGCACAGTCCAGTCATGAGTAAAAGATCAGACAAATTATAATAGAAAAACATCCCAAAATATACATGACCCATATTTCTCAAAACTTTCAAGGACACTAAAAAAAGATTTTATGTATATGTATATTTGAAGAAGGATTTATTATAGAAATTGGCTCACAAGATTATGGATGATGATAAGTCCCATGATTTTCCATCTACAAGCTGGTAAATCGGGGAAGATGGTGGTGTAGCTCAGTCTCAGACCAAAGGCCTTGAACCAGGAGAGCTGATGATGTAACTTTCAGCATGAGGCTGAAGGCCCAAGAACCTTGTGTTTTGATATCCATGGTTAAGAGAAAATGCTTGTCTCATTCAAGTCCAATGATAATTGATAAAGGGATTATCCAAGAATTGATTTGGAGACCCAACAACTCTCCATTTTGTAGCCTTTTCATTTAAATATGTGGTCCTTAACAATAATTAACCACTGAAGGAAAAAGGGCTCTTAGCTGCCTCAGTCCAGAAGTGATAAAAGTAATTTCTACTTTTGGCTAGACCTTATAGAAGTAGATTGGGAAACATGGAAGAAGATCATTTAGACTACCTGGTGTACATTAAAGGTCTCTGTCCTAGGAATTGATTTCAACTCCTTGTAATACAATGATTTCTGGCCTAAATATTTTCATGCATTTAGCGGGAATTGGATTATCAAATCATTGTTATATGAATATTTAATTTGATTAATTATAATCAGATTCCTCTTCAGAATGGTTACATCATTTATTTTCCACTAGCCATTCAAGATATTTTCACTAACAATTGTTACTTTTTGACTCCTAAATTATGATAATCTGATAACTAGAGAGTAATACCTTTGTTGATGGTATTCTTTTTTATATTATTTATTTATTTATTTATTGAGATGGAGTCTCATTCTATCACCCTGAGTAGAGTGTGGTGTTATCATCATAGCTCATAGCAACCTTCGTTTGTTGGGCTCAGTGATCCTCTTGCATCATCCTCCTGAGTAGCTTGGAACTACAGGTGCTTGCTACAATGTCCAGCTAGTTTTTTTAGTTTTAGTAGAGACAGGGTCTCATTCTTGCTCAGTCTGGTCTCAAATTCCTAAGCTCAAGCAATCCACCTGACTCTACTTTTCAGAATGCTAGGATTACAAGTGTGATCCATGGTGCCTGGGCATTGATGGTATTCTTTATTGAACAGAAATCCTACTATTTGATAACAGAAAAATCTGAATAGTTTTTGTTAGTGGCTTTAAAATTTCTGCATCTGAGTAGAAGATTCTCAAATTCCGGAGATGGAAAAACTATTCTTGGTATAGTTAGCAGTTTGCCTCAGGTGAACATTGGCAGATTCAGTCCTCTCTGGCTCTGGGCTATGGAAGAGTTGCGTGAAGCATTGGTAGTGTTTGGGCAGTGGGAGCAATTCTTTCTTTCCTTCCTCACAGTTCCTGCTCAATAGGGAGGATATGGGTGGGGCAGTCAGCTTCCCTTCTTACTCCAAAGCTTCTGCTCCATATTGGAGGTTCTGCCCGGCGTGGGACAGAGCAAACTTCAAAAACTGGTAAAACACTGCTTTTTGTCAAGGAGCCTAAGTTTATTTGAATCAAAGTGTTGAGCAATTTATATTCCAAGATGTTGTAGAGAACAACACAGCAGTCAACTAGCAATTAGTAGAGCCTAACAGATGGGTGTGATATCCACTGAGGCTCTAGCCAGAGGCTTTCTGGAAAGACCAAAGAAAGTCAAAGAGAATTCAGGGTGATGCACACCCATCTGTGTATCTGTCCAAAGTGATCAATGAAGCTCAACATCCGAGCTTCAAGTCTCTGACTTAATCCTAAGGAAAACTCATGCTCCCTGAAGAGTGAAACCAACCTCCAAGCCACACACAGATCAAAAGGTAAAAAGTTAAACTCTTAATAGTTCAGGAAACATAAGCACAATCACTTAACAATTAGTGGCTAACCACTAGATGGTATTGACTTGGGATGCTTTTTAAGAATTCAGGCTAAAAGGTAAAAATGAAGAAAAAATTGAATAGTGCTCTCAGAGGCTTATCTGTGGGGGAACCAAGCAAGTAAACAAATAACAACAACAAACCCTGAAGGAGAGTATCAGTATGAGGAGCAACTACATTATTTAAAATGTTTGGTTTTCCACAAAAAATTATGAGATATACAAGGAAACAGGAAAAATGTGAACCACAGACATAAAAAATAAGCAGATAACAGAAATTGCCTTTGCAGGTGCTCAGATGTTGAACTTAGCAGACAGAATTCAGATCAGCTATTATAAAGGAAAGCAAAGAACTGAAAGAAAGTACAATGGCAGTGTCTCAACAAATATAAAACATCATTTAATCCAAATCACAAAAGGCACCACACAGAAATCTGAAACTGAAGAGTAAAATAGCCAAAATGGACAGGGGTGTCCAACTCTTTTTTCTTTTCTGCTGCTCATTGGAAGAATGAGTCACACATTGAATATACAAACACCAACAAAAGTTGATGAACAAAAGAAAAGGTCCATGTATACACTTTTCTTGATATCTGATACCGCAGGTAAGCAAAACGGTTCTCAAATAATCCGCATGGAGCCGGCAGGCCACAGGTTGGACACCCCTCAGAATTTCGTGGATATGAGGATGCTAAAAACAGACACTAAGCCTTCTCACATAGGGCTAACTATATTGTGAGAATATGAATAAGAGAATTCACTTGAACATGGCGTGAAAAGTGAAGGATTAGCAAAAGTATATAGTACCATGGTTTTGTATCTAGAGATGCAAGACTAGAAACATTCTACTGGGTGGTAAAGAAAGGCTTTCTTGAGGATGGACTATGTCAATTGAGTCCTGAAGTGTGGCTTAGCTAGGTGAAAGAGTCAAAGGTGAGGGTGGAAGTGCAGTGTTGTTGAGGGAAATTTAAGAGTGTTCTATACATAGGAACAGTAGTATGAAGACTGAAAAGTGGGAGGCTGTGGTACTCAAAGCTAACACAAGGGGGTTTCACTAAATGTTTATAAAATGAATGAGTGAGCAGGTATCTTAAGGTTTTGTTTTTGTGTGTATTTTAGTAATATGAGGACATACAGAGAAGTCACATTCCTTTGCTGGAGGAATCTTTGATTATCTATCAATTGATTGATCAATCTATATATCTCCATTCTTTGTAGCTAGTTTTCTACTCTATTAATCTCCTAGTTATTTTTAGAGCTGCTAGGTTAATTCGCCTTCCTACTTGTACTAAAAGAAGAAACCCAGTATTTTAGATAATCTGGGTAGTCTATCCATAAGTAAATGCACAATTTTCACTATCTTTGCATTTTTTAATATTGAAAATAAATCCTAGACCTTTGTATCTACCCGAAGAATCCCTAAGAGCCTAGAGAAGCTATTCCTGTTTCTATAATCTCTCTGTTTTCTCCTATTTCTTTTTTTCCTTTCGGGATTATCTGTCCAGTGATTCTGCATCACATAGTCTCAGATTATTTAGATGGGAAGAAAGTTTGAAAAGTTTAATCAGACTATTTTCTTTACTTTACCAATGAGAAAAGTGATTAAGCTACTCAAGGTCGTCTAACCTGTAACCCCAGTCATTCAACTAAATGAAATCTCCTGTCTTTTTCTCAAGGTCTAGCTTTTAATTCCTCAGCCTTCCAGGCCCCTATTGTAAGAAATAAAAGAAAGAAGGACCATGAAACTAAGGACTTCTTGGGGGGGTGGTGGTGGTGGAAAGTTTAAAAAGGAATCTTTGGTGAGAACCTTTATTTATTTTTTAAAGATACATATTAATCTTGCTTCATTAAATATGAACTCAGAGACAACACTACTGTTTCTTTATATGTTGTGTGCACACTCTTTATTGGAACTGATATTGTGAGGGCTATACTGCTAGTCATAGTATATTTTAAGGAAGACTTAAGTGACTAGGCGTATTGTTTTTAATTGTTAGGATATGTAACAAAAGAATTATGAACCTAAAAGAGAAATTACTATATGATCTGGAAGATGTACTGAGGAATCTCAAGGCACAAGAAGTTTTTCTAAGGCTATGAAAACAAAAAACTTTTAATGAAAATTTGTATTATTTTTTAAGTTATTTTTGTTGAGTATCTCTTCATTGTGGGCCAGTTATAATTCCCAGACTTGGGGAAATCAGACTAATCATGGAAGAATTACTAATAATAGATAATAAGAAACTTTGAAATTCAAAGTTGTTTTCATTTAAAGCATCTAAGAGAAGGAAAATAAAATCTGCACTTCTGATAGGGTGTGGTGGCTTATGCCTGTAATCCCAGCACTCTGGGAGGCCAATGGTGGCGGGGAGGGGTTGTGGATCACCTGAGCTGGTCTTGCTGAAGACCAGCCTGAGCAAGAGACTGTCTCTACTAAAAATAGAAAAACCAGTGAGGCATTGTACAGGTGCCTATAGTCCCAGCTACTCTGGAGGCTGAGGCAAGAGGAGCTGTTGAGCCCAAGAGTTTGAGGTTGCTGTGAGCTATTATGCCTGGGCAACAGAGTAAGACTCTGTCTCAAAAAAAAATAAAAATAAAAAAAAATAAAAAATCTGCACTTCTTCAGCAGAACAAATACCAGAAAAGTTGTCTGGAGGTGATGTGAGAAGGTCACGTAGCTTTCTCCTCTTTTCTGGAACGCAAACCTTTGAAAGTAGAATCAATGCAAAAAAATCAATGACAGCAAAGCATGATCTCACACACAAAAAATTACAATTACAAAATGTGCCATAAGGAAGGAGAGAATGTTTATTTTATTATATGAGGAATACTTGAGTAATGACACACATGTGTATAACTAAATAAAAAGCAAGCATCTCAGAAAAGAGGGATCATTTATAAACCTCACTCTCCAGAATTTATAATATTACCATACTGTGAAACTAAGGTAACTCCATTGTCTAAAAATCCATGTGACCATTACAATCACAGCAATGTGTTAGAATTTTTTTCATTATATCTCATATAATTCCTTACATTAGATAATTTAATGTCTTTCCTCTTTTATAGGAAAACATCTTTCTGATTGTATCAATAGTTTTCAGGCAGTATTCTCTCACCTAAAAACACAATTAGTGATTTGTACAGTCTGTGTTTCATTGGTTTCTGTTGTCATAACTTTGCACTGTTCCTGCAATAGGCACCACCACAATCTAATTTCCACATCTTCAGTGTTCCTTTAGTCATCAGTTACTCTTAACTTCCTTTCCAATACTAATCAGTTGTGGGGTTGAAGTAATCACTTCTATAGATCACACTAGATAGAAGGCACTCAGGTGTTGCATTCAGGGACCCAAATTAACCACAGATCCCTGGCAATTATGCTCAAATTCAGTGATTCCTACATTTTACTTCAGTGATTCCTTTCTTCTTGGGTCTTACTTCCCCCAATTCCACATTATACAACCCCACAATGTAGGGTTACATAATAGTTGTCTTAGTCTGTTTTCTGTTGTTATAACAAAATACCTGAAACTGGGTAATTTATAAAGAATTTTTTTTTCTTACAATTCCAGAGGCTGGGAAGTTCAAGGTCAAGGGGGGCATAACAGGTGAGATCCTTCTTACTGTTGGGGACTCTCTGCAGAGAATCCAGGAAGTGCAGGTACCAAATGGTAAGGCCTCTCTCTCTCTCTCTCTTTTTCTTCTCTCTCTTTCCCTCCCTCCCTCTCTCCCTCCCCCCCTCCTCTTAAAAACCCATTAATGCCACTCCCATGATAACCCATTAATTCACTAACCCATGAATGGATTAATCCATTCATGATGACAGAGCTCTAATGAGCCAATCACCTCTTAAAGGCTCCACCTTTCAATACTTCCACTTTGGGGATTAAGTTTCAACATGACTTTTGGAGAGGACAGCAATAATATCTGGTCACAGACAACCTGACCTGGGAGCCATCAGTACTGTCTGTCTTAGATGAGGGTGCAAGTACAGTGGCTGTTGTGGTTGTTCACAGTGATGTGTACCATCTAATTTCAGTCACAGGAAACATTCAGCAAAGGTTGAACTCACTACCCAACAGCAGCAAACATGTTGAGTGCTGATTATGTGCTAATCATTGTTTCAAGTGCTTTGATGTGCAATCTTTCACTAAAGTCTAGAAGGTAATATTAATGATGTTCACTTTGCAGATGAGGATGCTGTGGCTCAAAGAGGTGACACAACTTGTCCAAGAACACAAAGCTATTAAGTGAAAGCAATCTGATTACAGAATCATGTTCTTGTATGTTACATGGTTTCAGCCTGCAAGCATTCAAAATGCAAGTGGGGAATTCAGACATATTCTTGTGACTTAAGTGTCTTATCTTTTGTTTACAGGCATACATAATTAGAGCCTATGGTATAGATTAGTTCCAACAAATTGGAGGAACTGATGTTATAAACACAAAGTTCTCACCAAAAAACTCCCTTATTAATTATCTTTATGGCTGGCAGTTTGGTTTTTGTAGCCCTTACACATGTCTTGCATTCATATTTTAGGTTCAAATGATGCTCAGACTGAAGATAGAATCATACTATTGTTTACTAGGAAACAGCATTTTATAAATGCATTTCTAAAGATTCTTTTGATGGTTGTATTGTGAAGGACAAACATATTACCCTCAGCAAGGTTTTGGACTTCTTCCACTGAGGGGAGCATTGAGGCTCAGAAAGAGCTCAGTTCCAAGAAACTTGTGAAACACAAGCACAAGACAGGAAAAAATTCTTTATTAACTTGTTTTTGCTATAATTTTTAATTTACATCAATTTCTGACTTCAGTGGGAATATAGGCTCTCATAGCTATTAGCTATTACTTGAAGTTACTTGAAAGAAATTAAATCTACACTATTGAAAGGAAAGGTTTGCATGTTTTCCTAATTGTGTTCCATTAGGACAGAATTTTAATTTTTAGAAAATTAATTCTCTTAGACTTGATGTTCAAGATAGAGAAGTGGAAAGAATTGAACCACTTAGCACTTAGTTTTTTTTTTTCAGAGGCTATTAGCAAACCCACATATCCTTCCGGTGATCTAAAATTTTATTTTCCCTGTGCTTCCCCATGGGAGATGTACATGCCAATGAAGTTGCAGAAAGCAGAAAGCTGCTAAGCCTGTGCATAGGCAATGGTTAAAATGCAAGTTGAAATTTCCCCTAAAATATTGTCCCCCACAACACCAGAGCATATCGCTAAGTAGCATTTTTTCAGTGTTAAATCCTATTAACCAATGTATGAAACACCTAGAAAAGCTTAAACATCAAACAAACAACCAAATCCCTAATGTTTTCTTCCAAAACCCGTTTGAGGCAATTGTGTGGTTCTAGTAGTTACAGACCATACAGAATCCTGTGGATGGTCACCCCTAACCTTTGGCTAAATTAAATTCTGGGTATAAGAGCATAATCATGCTATTATCAACTATTTATCTAATATTTTCTATGTGCTAGGCAATATATCAAGCATTTTATTTATTTATTTTTTGCTTATCCATGTGATCCTTCTTTTTTGTATTTTTTTTCTTAAATCATAAGAGTGTACATTACTGCAATTATGGGATACAATGTGTTGATTTCATATACCATTTGGAATTCGTACATCAAACTGGTTCACATAGCCTTAACCTTACTTAATTGTTGTGTTAAGACATTTATACTCTACTTTTAATAAATTTGACATGTACCCTTACAATATGCACCATAGGTGAGGTCCCACCTCTTACCCACCCTCCACCTAGCCATCCCTCTCCCCTCCACCCGCTTTCCTCTTCCCTCCTTCATCCTGGACTATAGTTGTGTTTTATCTTTCATATAAGAGTGTGGGTGATTATGTATTGTTTTCATAATAGTACTGAGTACATTGGATACTTTTTCTTCCATTCTTGAGATGCTTTACTAAGAAGAATATGTTCTAGCTCCATCCATGTAAACAGAAAAGAGGTAACATCTCCATTCTTTTTATGGCTGCATTATATTTCATGGTATACATATACCACAACTTGTTAATCTATTCATGGGTTGATGGGAACTTATACCAAGCATTTTATATGTATTATTTTAGTTAATACTCTTGGTAACCAAGGAGCAAATTATTATAATTGTATTCATGTCATAAATGAAGACACCCAAGTTTGAAGTTTAAAGAGGTGAAGAAAATTATCCCAAGTCATTGAGTGTACCAGTTGGGTTTGGTTCTATAAGAAAAACACTTGAAAATTTAGTGCTTAGAACAGCAATCATTTATTTATTCAGCTCAGAAGTGTGTGAGTAAGCAGTTGGGATAGCTGGTCAATTCTATTGTTAGTCTCACTGGGTTCACACACATGTTGGAAGCTAGAAAATCTCTCCATTTCTTTACTATTTTTTGATACGTTTTATATCAGCAACATGGCAAGGCATGATGGCACACACCTGTAATCCTAGCATTTGGGGAGCCTGAGGTGGGAGGATTGCTTGAGGCCAGGAGTTCAAGACCAGCCTGAGGAAGAGTGAAACTCTGTCTCTACAAGAGACAGAAAAATTAGCCTGTTTGTTGGCAAATAACTTCAGTCCCAGCTACCTGAGAGACTGAGGCAGGAGGATTGCTGTGCCCCAGGAGTTTGAGGTTGCAGTGAGCTATGATGATGCTACTGCACTCTCACCAGGGTGACAGAATAAGACTTTGTCTCAAAAGCCCAAGAAAACAAAAATATCAGCATTATTAATTTCATAACAAAAGACAGATAAGAAAATTAGACGCAAAGATTTTATATCAGTTCAGTAACATTGAGGGTCAGATAATAGCTGAGACTCCCCAGCCTCTCTGTGCTTTATTAAGAGGGGTACTTCCTGTGCCACAAGAGAAACAGGTTCTCAGAAGTGGGACTACTTCCTTCATTTTCCTTGGAATTTTAGCTGTGTGTTGTAAAATAATGCCTGAGGGCACATGGCTACATTAAAGCCACTGCTTTATTTGTGTTTTCCTCTTTTCAGTAGCTGGTGTAGGGTCCAGGTGCCTCCATAGCCATTTAAATTCTTTTGTCCTTCAAAACCTGGTGAACTCTCATGTCCCTGGGCTGTCTAACCTGTGGCCCTCTGGCTGTGTGCAGATTATGTGAAGACTGTTTTGCTATCTGTGGTATTGGATTTCACAAAAAAATTACGCACAACTTAATTTTTTTGTTTGTTTTTCTCATCAGCTGTCATTAGTGTGTGTGTATTTAATGTGTGGCCCAAGACAACTTTTCTTTTTCTTTTATTTTTTTATTTTTTTTATTTTTTTTAAATTTTTTTTATTGAATGATAACTATGTACATTAATACACTTCTGGGGTACAGTGTGGGGTTTTCACATGCAATCTGAAATACTTCCATCAAACTGATCAACACAGCCTTCATGTCATTTTCTCAG